>JAIUZE010015300.1:0-49147 GCA_022085475.1 Heliosperma pusillum
ACTACGATCTCGTCTTATAATTTCTAACGTGTGAGAAATAATAATTTTATGAAAAAATACTTTTAATTAAATAATTTACTTATTAAAATTTCCCACTTGCTAAATATTACAAAACACGATAAAATGGCAATAACTCAAAAACCGTCACAAGACTAAGGAAGGGACCCACGGGCTGACTTGGGCCGACCAAGACACGGGCCTGGACTGGGCCCACGGCCTGTTTTTGGGCTGTTTTGGGCTTTTTGATCGACTTTACTAAAAACCGTTTCTTAATATTTCCCGCATGCTTAACATATTTAAAACCCGTCAAAACAACAACCAAACAATCCAACATCGACACAACACCAACGGACCAAATCCGGACCAATCCAGACCGGACCAGGACCGGCCTGAACCGGGCCTGAACCGGCCGGTTTGGGCTGGTTTTTCCGGCCTTTTCCCACGGTTCAAACAACCCCAATTCCAAATAAATTCTAACATGTTTTTAATTAACAACATCCATTTTAAACATCCAATTCAACCATCATCATACAAAAATCATTATTATGAACAATCATCCAAATTCATCAAGAACACTAAACATATTAAAAATTCCATACAATACCAAAATCATACTTCTTATCATGTTACTACTAAAAATCCATAAATCATAATAACATGCACAAAACCAAAGATGAACAAAACAAAAGAAACAAAAGCTATGTAACAGTAATTCGTGGAGTAACTCGGAATCGTTACCTTAGCTAGCAAAATCAAGTAGCACCAAAATAAGAAGTAAAGAAAAACTCGTCTACTAATCTTCACCCAAAATATACGAGTCACCAAACTCGTCTTCAAAATCTTCCCCTATAAGAAATGACAGAAAAACATTATTAGAACTTAAACTTGATTTTCCATAATTAAATGTTGAAAACGATTTTGTCGGATTTGAAATTAAACCGTACTTGAAGATGGAGAGCGAAGAGGAGATTCTATAAATATAAGTTAGGACGGATTTAATTAAGAAATGAAGGTTTTATGATGATTTTGCTCAAGAACGACGAAGAACGGATGAAGAACGACGAAGAACGCTCAAGAACGATTAAAGAAAGTGTTAATTAGATCTAAATTTGATTTATTGGAAAAAGAAAAGTTGTTAGTGAGTAATGTGGTGAGTGAGCCGTGTGTTTATAGAAGAAATAATGAGTCGGGTTTTGAAATTGTTATTACGGAATTGACTCGGGTTTTATTATTATAATAAGATAATTAATTAAATATTAAGTTAATTAAATTAAATATCTAGATATTATGTTATAATAATGAAAAGAAATGAAAATATCAAGCCTAAGAGAGGAGAAAGGAGCCGTGTAGAATGGTGAGAATCGGGTCTGTTTTTGAAGCGATTTGCGGCGTTTAAGTTGACGGATCGATAAAGTTGAAAATATCTAAGATATTCCTATTAGTTTAATCAAAAGAATTAAAATATCTAATGTGAGTGGAAAACGATGACATGGGCGCGTGACTCATGCCAAAGTCGAGTTTCGATTTTGTTTAGGGATTTACGATGAGTCGGGAATAGTTAAATGATTCCCGGGTTTAAACCGTAAAACCTTATTATAAATTCCGAATAAATTCAAAATAATTTTATTAAATTATCATAAATTCTAATAAATCTAAATAAAAATAAATCAAAAATATTATTTTTTTAAATAAAATTTCGGTCTTCAAACTTATAAGGCGAGTCGGGAAAGTCAACGAAAGTCAAAGTCGACTTAAAAGTCAAGAAAAGTCAAAGATGACTTAAAAATCAAGAAAAGTTTATGACGACTTAAAAGTCAAGAAAAGTCAATGACGACTTTAAAAAAGTCAAGAAAAGTCAAAGACGACTTAATAGTCAAGAAAAGTCAAAGTTGACTAAAAACGGGATTTTCATGAAATCTCTCAGAAATTCCAAATACGAACTCGGAATTTTAAAATACGACTCGAAACAATAAATTCTATTTTAAAACTTAACTTTGCTGAAAAGTATTAGTAAAACATTTTTACTAGAAAAATTGGGTATTTTTCGGGTTGTTACAGGTTTAGCCAATTTATAGTTTGAAAGATGTAACCATGTAGACAAGTGGAGGGAAAGTTTAAAAACAGACGAAATAAATAACTTAAATTGATGTTTTGAAGCATTTTTTTATTATAAAAATGCAACTTAAGGGAGTAATGTAAGCAAAACAACTATGAGTATGTTTAAAAAAGTGAATCTTATAAGGGGGTAATTTTTAATTTATTCTAATTTATATTTTTTTTTTTCGAATTCTATTTCAAACTTAATATCGACTATTTAGAGTTTCTGGGACTTAATTTTGTTGAACTGAACTGATATGTTCAAAATTGAACTTAATGAACTTAAACTGAACTAAACTCAATTGAAATAATAAAAGTAAAAATATTGAACTTAACAAAGGTGAATATTCTGGTCATTAGGGCTTGGTTGTTTGGGAAGTAATATCGGAAGAACCTTGGTGGGAGGTTACGTCGAGGAAGAAGCAGCATGGAGACAATTAAATGAATGACGAGAAAGGAATTCAATAGATAAAGTTGTGGATGTGGAAACTTCTGCTAATACTCTGACACTTACTTTAAAGTATGTTTAAGGTGAAATTGCTTATTGGAAATTAGTTGTGTATGGTTATGTAATGGGGGCGAATCCTCCAAGAGTAGTGTTGGAAGGTTTTTTGTTGTCGTATTTTGAAGGATTATGAGATATACAAGATTGTGTTTCTTCCCAGGCCAGTGGCCGTTTGTGGTTAGATTTGCTACATTAGAACACCATAAACTTGGGCTGGAGAGGTATATGGAGATGATGGCGGATACATACATTTCATTCACCTCTAAGTTCCTCGCCAAGGTGTCTACTATTGGTACGGAGGATGAGGAAATAGAGAGTAGGGTTTTGGCTTTTCAAGGTTTGGCGCGAGGTTACCTATGAAGAGATTCGTGGGATTTTAGGCATTACTAGGGAACCCGAAATGATCATTTATCTTAGGGGTGCCTTGAGCACAATTTGGGTGGCACTTGCTCGAGCCGGCCACCAAACCAAAAATGACAAAGGCACTCAAATTTCAAACCCCGTCATCCGTCTCATAATTCGTTTCATAAATTGTGCCTTCTTTTCAATGGGTTGCCAACCAAGGTGGGCGATATGTCACAGGTTGCATCATTTGGCCATGGGTAACTCAGGTGACACACCCTTTCCTCTTATTGGGTTTAAAACACTCTAGAATGTTGTATAAAGTCGAGTAGTTTCTATAAAAGTCTAGAATTTTTTAGTTGGGTCTAGAATATTCCAAAGAGTCACAGAAGAGTCCGGAAGTGTGTAGAACATTCCGTAATATTGTAGAAGAGACTACAAGGGTCTAGAATGTTCTATAAGGTTATAGAAGGGTCTAGAACATTCATGTAAATGTTTGAGGTTTCAAGTAGTGTCTGGAACATTTCGGAAGTTTGTGGGGTTGTGATGTCTAGAGCATTCCAGAAGGTTCCGCTTCTAGAGAATTCCATAGGAGTAGTATAAATAGGGGTGAGGATTTTCATCCGCTAATTCGTATTAATTGAGTTGAGGGTTACCATATGTGATCTTTTAAAAGTAGGGTTACCATGTAGAATTTGAAAAAACACAAGGTTATCGTATAGAAAAACCCTAGTTTAATTAATATCAATTCCTTTATGATTTGCGTAGCGAGCTAGATTTTAATTTGAGACGAACAAGTATTCGACCCTTGACCTCCCTGTGGACCGACCTCAACTGCCTCTACTACATTAGCTTAGTTGAGTTTATAAAATTTGTTTTGACCGGGGGAAGGCGACAAAAATCTCGTGTCAAAGAATGGAGCCGTTGCCGGGGTGGTCAACGAATTGATATTAGTTAGTCTTAGATTTGTTAGACTACGTGTTTGGCACTTGTTACTTGTTACTTGAAGCTTGTTTCATGTTTTTTGTGTGTTGCACTACTTGTGTTCTTGTGACGTTTCTCTTATTTGTCACTTCTTTGAGCATACATGGCGGTGCGCGATTTTTGTAAACCCAAACTTACTCATATTAACCGACCTATTAATATTAGGGTTGTAACCTTGATGTAGGTCTTGTTGAGTTGATTCGACAATATGTCTTTTGTGGGTTGGATAGCGATGAACCAATTGAGCTTTTAGAGACTTTTTAAGCGAATTATGACCTTGTTAAGAAGGAGGGAGTATCAGAGCAAACCACGAAACTCATACTTTTTCCCTTTAGTCTTAAGGGTGAAACTAAGAGATGGTTATGTTCTCACCCTTCTAGCACCTTTTGCACTTGAGATGACTTAGCTCAAGCCTTTTTAAACAAGTTTTACCCTCCCTCTAAACCCGCCCAAAGGAAACAAGCAATTTATAATTTCCAACAAGGTGAGTTTGAGACTTTGAGTGAGACCGGGATAGATTTAAGGGTTTGTTGAGAGCTTGTCCCAACCATGGTATATCACCTTGCCAAATCATGCTTATTTTCTTTGATAATTTGGTTCCTTCTTTTAGAAACTTTGTGATTATATCATCGGGAGGGGCATTTGATAAGTTGAGCCCGAAAAGACTCTAAAATCTTTATGAGCGCGTTGAAAGGGCTATATCTTTAATTGAGAACATGGCTAGTGCCGATGAGGATCAAAATTATATATGGGCTACATTTAAGAGAGAACCACGAAGTAAGGTTAACTTTTGTGATTATTCTATGTTTGATGCTATATGTGAAAATGTGGACTTCTCTTCTCTTGTGAATGTGCCTTATGTTCGATCTCATGTTGATTATCATCATGTTTCTATTCCCCATGAGATTGTGAATGATATGCATGAGTTTTCATCTTCTTATGAATGTTGTGGTGATGTGAAACATGATCATGATATGTGTTCTTCATATGCATCCCCACCCCTTGTGATTGAGGATGATAGTGATGATGATGAGTATATGCTTAATCGTGAAGAAAGTGTTTGCCTCCGTTATCTCCTCTTTCTTGCTTGACAATGAGTCTTTCTTTCATTGAGTTTGATGTTAGTGGGGTAATTGAGCATGATAAGGTGGAGATTTTGAGTGAAATCACCATGTTTGATGATGTATTTTTAAGGGCAAAAAGTGTATTGATTTTGATGAAACCTTGCTTAAGTCTTGTGATCTAAATTCCTTAGATGATAGGCCTTGTTGGGATAACTATATTGAGGACTCTTGGGAAGCCCACTGGATGCTATCGAAGCTGCCTTAAATGGTAGTGGAAGTAGTTATTGATCCAAAAATGATGAGCTCAAATAAAGATGACAAGGTTCTGATGAATCTCAAGGATATGAACGCTACAACTTGTCCTAGTCCAGCTTGGAATAAAATAAATTTAGCATAAGAGCTTCGGCTCTTGATTTCCCTAAATCTAGACGGTCCTAGCTTAGGCGTGTCAAAGCCAAGTTATTAGTTGAATTTCTAATTGCGATTGGAGTTCAAGGGTTAAACTTAAGCGAGGTAGTTTGAGGGTTAACCGGTTTTGATTACTCATCTCAGGAGCACGATTCTAGTCAAGTGCTATTCAAGGCGTGAAGTAAAAAAAAAAAAAAAAAAAAGTTACTGTTCACGTGTACTATTCATCCGAAAAAAAAGAAGAAGAAGAGATGTTGGGAATATTCTTATTAGAAAGCATCTACGAGGACAATGTTAAGTTTGATCCAACATTGCCTCCTATTTTCGACAAATATGAGGAAACCAATCCACTCGATTTAGATTCAAAAGTTGAAAAATCAGATTCTCTGGAAGTTGGTCGCGACGGAGTCAAGTCAGATTTCAAGATTGGGAAACAAGAAACATTAAAAGATTTATCTCCTTACTTTATTCATAACAAGTTCTCGGAATTGAGGACAATTCTTTTTAAAGAGGGAGAGAATGATGTGACATTGGATGTGACAGACAAGGCTAAAATTGACATGGAAGATCTAAATATCGAGACAAGGCCAATTTGTGTCATTGGAGTTAAAAGGAAGACTCATAGCCTGTCATTACAAATAATGAACGATAACAAGTTGGAAGTTTTCTCAATTGAAGGGATCTACAAAGAGAAGGATGAAAACAAGTTAAGATGGTACAAGAGGACTTGGAAATCCAGCTTATTACTAATAATTGTCATGAGTTTTGCATCTGGACTTGTAAGGTTGGTATTTGATCCTGGAGGGTTAAGACTACATGAATTGAGGACAATTCCTTTCGAAGGGAGAGGGGATGATCCAAAAATGATGAGCTCAAATAAAGATGACAAGGTTGTGATGAATGTCAAGGATATGAACGCTACAACTTGTCCTAGTCCAGCTTGGAATAAAATAAATTTAGCTTATATTATTTTATTGTTGTTTAATTATTTCAGCATATTTACCATATGTCGTAATTAAGTAATTACATAATAAGGCAAGGCAATTAGAATAGTTTTAGGAAAGTCAGTTTAAGGAAAATATGCTATGTCTTTTTATTCAGTTTAGGAGTATGAAATAAGGCAGCTAGGTTGATTATTAGCTAGTATAAATAGAGCTTATATGTATTGCTTATTGAGAAGACATTGAATGAATAAGAATTAAAGATGAAGCTTTTTGGTGTTTGCAAGTTTGTAAACATAGGATCGACGCGTTTCGTTCCGACATTGTTCTTGTTTGACGCGTTTCAAACATTAACACGATTGATAGCAATAGGTCTTGCGATTCAATCACCATTGTTCGAACTATAGGTCTAGTTCGCGCAAATATCCCATTGTTTTGAGATATTGACGGATTTTAAAGCAAATATCTCTTATTGCATTATTCTTTGAAACTGTTTCCTCTGCAAGTTAACGAACCTTATTCTTTCGGAGTAATTTTCGTATCAGTTATCTTGAGTTTTGTGAGTTTGACCTTTTAAAGAGTGAGTTGGATGAGGATAAAGGCCGCGTTTATGGATGAAATGGCCAAGAGTGAAAATATAATAATGGTAAAGATTCTTTCAACATTGCGGGCTTAGCCATTTCTTCTCCCCTTTTCTACTCACCTCCTTACTTACAATCGTCCCTTACTCACACTTATGGCACATTTGAGGTTTTAGACCTGTATTTTTCACCTACCTCACCCACCCACTTTGAAAACAAGAATGATGTTTTGAATGGTTATACAAGCTTTCACTTTTTTTTGTACATTTGAAATTGAGTGATGAATCTTGGGGTGAATTTGAGATATGTGGTATGCACTTCTTTCCCCGCAAACCGGTTACTAGTCTTCTTACTTGGTTGTACGGATTATTTTACTTGGCTTTTAGATCCATTATGACCACTACTTTCTTGATGACTGGTCTAGTAATTTTGACAAGCTAATGAGATCTTTGACCGGATTTTCAGATGACTTAGTTGGTTTATGTGTTTTGAGTATGTATATTCTTATAGCCAAATTTACACTTTTACTACTTGTACATATGGCATCTTACGAGTGGTCGATCATGGACGTGGCAAATTTATGACGTGGATCAAGGAGGACCATCAAATTAAAAATAAAGAAACACACAATGCCACAAACATAAGAAATGGATTGCACCAGCAGCTGGAACAAGTCAACACAACTTCCTAAAAATTAGGAGCAGTTGAGGAAGAATAGGAGATAAGTCAGGGGGAACGTTGGTGGAACTCAGCTGGAAATTGGTGCTATAAAAACAAGTGAACCAAGACAAAGAGAATCATCACAATCTACACACTCAAACTCTCATACTCATAATACTTAAGTCAATCATCCAAATTTCAACAATATATTTTACATAATATTTGTAGCCTAGCAGCCTCCCTGAGTTTCGCCAGAATCCCGTGTTTCGCCAGAGCTCCTCATAGTTCCGTCATAATCTTGTGGTCTCGTCGGAGCATATGTTAAAGTTCCGCCAAAATCTTGTAGTTCCACCAAAATATACCTTATAGTTCCACCAGAATACACCTTAAAGAATTATAGTGCATTAATTGGCGGGATTCCGACTCCCCCCCGCGGCTTTTCTCACATTGGGTTTATGCATCACTGTTTTCGTGTGTCCTTATTCATTACTTTACTTTCATTGTTATTGTTCCTCGTTACTTTTACTTAGTTTTTATTCATATTCTATCACAAATCACATATAAATTAACCCTATTTTCAAGGTTAAAAAGAGTAGATCATTTTGACCCCTCAACAAACGATTTAATAGGTTTAGGTAATTTTTTTACCAAAAACATTTGCACCCCAAAGTGGGGCAAAGTGATCGATTTCTATAGCCAAACTATCGTCTAGTTAATAGTCCACCACCGTGCCTATCAGAAATTTGCAGACCTTGCCACCATGGTACCTCCAGAATCTGCAAGAGAAGGAACATCGAGTCTACCAGGAACCCCTAACATTGTACCTATTAAAGGGTGGACCAGCAGGGATGTTCAGCGCGGAAGCGCAAGTCCAAAGCAGCTCTTCTGGAGGAACCTTCATGCACCCAAGCCCAAATCCACCAAATTCAGATACTCTGCAAGCCGTTCTGTAGGAAATGAACACCTTGCACAAAAGCCATAGAAAACTTGCATAAGGACAACTTGAATTTGACGGCAAGGATAGCAGCCATGGTACCCCCTCATCCAGCACCCATCTTGCAAAGCGTCCAGGTGATGGTTCTAGCAACCTACTCGCTCCAGGAGTCAGCAGTATGTAAAGGATCAAAACGATGCATTCCCTCTGAAATGGTTACAAGGCAGAATTTTGGAGGCCTAACACCCAATTATTCTCCCATGTTGACCAACATGCAGGCCCCAGGTAACATTATGTCTAGTGGTTTTATTGGAGCTAATTCCTTTTCTAGTATAGGTACCACCAGCCAGCAGGTACCGAACGAGCAGTTCAGGTCTATCACCAACGCAGCCCCTCTGTCCTATATATTTGCTAGCCAGTCTTACTCCGTGGAGCAAACCCATGTAGGAACAGCGCCATGAGGTAATCCCTTTAGCTTTGTTCCGCTTGTCTCTAACCCTTTTGCAGGAACAAGAGGACAAGTGGCACAACAACTCCAGGAATTCAGAGACATGATCAAAAAAATACCTGGCATGTCGCGCCCCATTGACTGAGCAGCCCTGCAGAGTTACGCAGAATATCCTTTTGTGGACGACATAGCCCTTATCAATGTGGCTAAAGGATTCAAACCACCCACAATGACGTTATATGATAGGACCGACGACCCGTCAAATCACATCAACCAATACAAACAGAAAATGATGGTTGTAACAGCTATATGACCCCTCAAAGAGTACATCATGTGCAAGGGCTTTGGTCCCACTTTAACGGGGGAAACACTGCACTAGTTCAATTCGTCAATCTGCCGAATAGATCCTTGGCATCTTTCGCAGACTTAGTCAATGCATTCAACCACCAGCCCGCTAGTAGCCGTAAGCCGGAGAAGCAGACAAGCGACCTCTATCGCGTTATTCAAAGGTATAATGAGCCTACTCGAGAGTATATGTGCAGGTTTAATAGGGAGAAGGTACACATCCCTAGATGTGATATTCCTACCGCGATTGAGGCCTTCAGGCAAGGACTATTCCCAGACTCCGACCTATACGAAGAATTTACGAGGTATCCATGCAATACCTTTGAGGATGTGCAAGTAAGGGCAATGGTAACGATTAGATTAGAAGAGGACACATATCCATAAGCATATATGGTACACCTGAGGTATATTGTAACTTAATAAATTCATTACCTTCTTTATATTTTTGAATAACTGCTGACTTGAGCGTCGGAGGGCCGTTGGCTATACCAATGGCCAACCCTAGCAAACAATACCTTACAAGACTATCAAGAGGTCCTCATGCCAACAAGAGGTATTACTTAGTCTGCAGGACCGCCTACTTTTCCAGTAGAACAAGTTACTGTTTCTGGAGGATGAGTTAATATCCATGCAGATCCAGTCATTCCTGTAGCAGAACAGGTCACGCTATCTGCAGATTCAGCAGGGTGTTGATCCATAACCCTGGAAGATAACCAACATACAATAGGTGCAGGAACCAAGGGCATTTTGCAACCTGGCCATGATATAGCAAGTTCCTCCTCAGCAGGGGAAAGACAAACAGGAGTCATAGGCTGTTCTACATGCCCTCCACAATGGGCATGTGAAAGTCATGCAATGGGGCAAGATCCTCTCCAACAATTCGCCACCTGGCATGACAATGCTTAATATATATCAGTTATATGGTTGTACATGACATGCATACTACGTTATCTGGTACATGTAGTTTACTCAAATTTCTGTCTTAATTTGAATTTTCAAATTCGTTATTTCGCTATTTTCGAGTTTTTCATACGTCATCTACTTTCACATAATCTTCAGTTTAAAAATTTATTCTTAAACCGAGAACTCCCTTCTCAAAGAATTTTTTTATATTTTAACGAACTTGATAAAAAAATCTTAAGTTTTTCAACTTGTTACAAAAGAAAACAAACAAGACACTAAATTCATCCTCTAAAAGGAAGAGAAAACAATACAACAATACAATGTACCTGGGAGAACCACATCGTGCCCGTGGTCGAACAGAAACCCCCGAGTTCCACCAGGACAGGCAAACTCCAGCACCACCAAAGTCACCACTACATGGCGTGGCGTACAATCAGGCGACAAAATCCCAGAGCCACCATCCAAAGTAAGCCGACCAACAAACAGTGCATGCACGACATAATATTTACAAATGCGCGCTACAAACGATAAACACATACTAAGTACTTCACAAACATAAACAAAGAAAACTGAATGGTTCTAACATAGAGTACGTCTGCACCCCCGTAGGTGCAGACCCTAACAAAACCATGTGTTTCATCACTAACATTTTTCAAGCATCACCTACATTAGAATAAGTTATGCTAAAGGTTTTTACCACCTGAATCATCCTTGCTAATCAGAGGCGGAACAATAAAGTCAGGAAGAAGTTGAACCCCAGCGTCCACCAGCTAGACCCCAATGTCCGCCATCGTTTACAGCTGGACCATCGCATCCGCCAGCTGAACTCAACGTCCGTCAGTATCCCCTAACATCCAAGTTAATATCAGCTAAACATCTACATGACCTTTCTTCCAGACTAGAGGAGCAGGGAGATGCATAAATCAGTCTGCCGGAACAGCAAATAATGATCCATCGAGAACGAGCAGGCCAGAGTAGCAGAAATATGGGTACAGAGCATTGTGCAACAAATATATTCGTTCTACCACAGTACCATCAACCTGCAGAACCTGGCGACTAATTTTCCTCCTCAACGAAGTCGAGAAGTAAAATTGGGGGCAATTGTTATAGCCAAATTTTACACTTTTAATACTTGTACATGTAGCATCTTACGAGTGGTCGATCATGGACATGGCAGATTGATGACGTGGATTAAGGAGGACCATCATATTAAAAATAAAGAAACACACAATGCCACAAACATAAGAAATGAATTGCACCACCAGCTGGAACAAGTCAGCAACAACTTCCTAAAAATTAGGAGCAGTTGAGGAAGAATAGGAGATAATTCAGGGGGAACGTTGGAGGAACTCAGCAGGAAATTGGTGCTATAAAAACAAGTGAACCAAGACAAAGAACATCATCACATTCTACACACTCAAACTCTCATACGCATAATACTTAAGTCAATCATCCAAATTCCATCAATATATTTTACACAACATTTGTAGCCTAGCCGCTTCCCTGAGTTCCGCCAAAGCTCCTCAAAGTTCTGCCAGAATCTTCTGGTCTCTTCGAAGCATATGTTACAGTTCCACCAGAATCTTGTAGTTGCACCAGAGTATACCTTGTAGTTCCACCAGAATACACCCTAAAAAATTATAGGGCATTAATTGGCGGGATTCCGACTCCCCCGCGGTTTTTCCCACATTGGGTTTCCGCGTCACCATTTTCGTGTGTCCTTGTTCATTACTTTACTTTGATTGTTATTGTTCCGCATTACTTTTATTTAGTTTTCATTCATATTTTATCACAAATCACATATAAATTAACCCCCTTTTCAAGGCTAAAAAGAGTAGATCATTTTGACCTCTCAACAAACGATTAATAGGTTTAGGTAATTTTTTACCAAAACATATATATTTATTTGTTTTGCTTGTGTGCTTTCTTTGTTTAATGTGTGTAGGTATCACATTTGTGAACTTCAAGAACCAACAAGAGGTTAGTGAGTTGATATAGAAGCATCAAGAGTCACTTCACAAAGTGATGAGAAGCCGAAAGTGAAATGGTAATATCATTTATCCTTCCATTCTTTTTTACTTCCCTAGTTCTTAGACATTGAGGACAATGTCCTATTCAAGTATGGGAAGTATTTTTATTGTTGGTTGGGTGGAGTAGTTGTTGTTGGATTATGTATGGATGTTGGTGGTGTTGATCCCTTGTGGACATTTGTTGTGCTTTTGGAGTGTTGGTAGCTTTGTTGGTGTTCGTTGTTGTGGATATGTGTTGTCTTAGCTTTAGCTTGTACTTTCTTGTCTTAGTAGCATCATATCTAGCTTTAATTGTATTTTCTTATCTCACATTTTGAAAAATCTTAAAAAATCTCAAAAATTTCAAAAATTGAAAACAAGTTTTTACATCTCCTAATAATTTATTTATTTTTATTTTTTGGCAGCGATAAAGATAATGTAGCTTACATTGTACCAATCCGACTCCCAGAGTCAGATTTTATTATTACATTATTAGAAAAAGAAACTAAACTAAGGATAGGGGTGATAATTAAAGCACGTTTCTTGAGGGGACGATCGGAGCTGGCCAAATGTGGAAATATTTCTTTCCTCTTCTTTATTAGCTGAGCTTCGGGGGAATACCTACAACAAGACACACTTACGCCACTAGGACGTAGAAATTTACGGTGAAAAGTTCCACTTGATGAGCAAGTAGATAAATTGTGTCTTGGAGATTCATCCCCTTTGCTGTAATCCTTCTTGGGAGTGATTATTCTCCTTTTCTTTTTCTTTCACATTTGATGATTGAGAGGGAGCCTGCAAAACATAGGCGTCCTAGGGCCACACTGAAATCTTTCAAAAGAAAACAAACATTTCTCCGTGAAAGAACAAGGTAAGGAAGGTTGATGGTCATTAGAGAAAGTTGATAATAAGGCAGGTTGATGGTCATTAGAACCATACTGAGCCTTAGGGCACGAAGAAGTAGCATTGTGGTCAATCACATGAGCAAAAGCCAAACCTGAATCATGAACAGTAACCTTAAAGGGTTCTTGGATGATTTGGGTATCAGAAGAGGTGAAGTTGTCGCCTAACGAAGACGCACTCGAACTTGTGCAAGAACCAGCAGGATTCATATTAATGATGTCTAAAGGATGCGACTCTTCTTTGTTGACAACCAAATTCTTAGAATTCTTATAATTCCCCTTTCTAGGACTCCTCCTTCTCCTCTTCTTTTTCTCCTTACAACTTTCACTTGTAGTGCTTCCTGGACTTTCCTTCTTTGTAGTTACAATATTTAGGATCCTAATAATTTAGTTGATTTTCTAGTTTTCAACTTTAATGAAAAGAATGGTTTGTAAACACTTCTTGATGCATATTAGTATTGTGTATCAATTAATCTTTTCCTTATTAGTATTTTAGGGTGTATTCATTTAACCCCTTTGTTCATCTCACGATGTGATGTTTCTTTTGTTCGTTTTGTCCTATAGTGATCGATTCCGCTTGGGGACATTTTCCCTAAAAAAACAAAGAAAAAAAAATCCAAACTTGGCACATTTCAAATCTAAAAATTGTCTAGTTCAAAAAGAAAATCCAAACAATGAGAAAAATCCAAGAAAACACAAAATGAAAGGAAAGGAGATTCATTTTTGTTCATTTGCTCACATTTACTTTTCAAGTGACAAAAAAAAAAAGAGTCACTTCCATTATTCCAATAATTTCAAGTATCAAAAAGAAAAGAAAAAAAATTCCAAAAAAGATCATACATTTCAAAAAGAAAGAAAAAAGAAAAAAAAAAGAAAAAGAAATGAAAAAGAAAAAAGAAGGGTTTACCATCTTTAATAAGTAAGCATGATCTCCTTTCGTTTATTTTGTTATCCAAGTTCACAAATAAATTTCGCCTCGTATTTGTCACCAAGTGGGAGCGGGACGATCCAAATCGTTCACTTTGTGAGGGGAGGGACATTATGTTTCATTTTGGATACTAACACCATGTTAATTCGCTCCATTTCTGTCTTGCACCCTAATTTACTTATAGAGGTTAAATGTTAAGGGATGTACAATAAAACTATGTAACTTGTCAAGTGTTTTCATCTTAACCTTTATGTTTTAGTTGGATTATAGAATTTTGATTATTAAAAGAAAATTTTGTATAGATGCCTTGATGAGGGAGGTGACTTTGTGATTAAAAATGACCATTTTGTTTGATTGCATGCTTAATCTATGCTTGTTTCACAATTTTGGCAAGACTTTACTTGCCTTACAAGGAGATACTCTACCTCATGGATAATTCGTTTTGAGTTGAAGGGACGGAATGAGTCCGTTAATTGTCTCATATCGGCTATTATAATTCTATGTTTGTTTTGTCACTTAAATGCGTTTTTTTCTTAGTTCATGAGCTTACTCGAGGACGAGTAAGAGATAAGGGTGAGGAGATTTGATAACTCATTATTTTAATTAATTTTAACCCACATTTTATCTCTTATTTAGTCTAATTAATAACACGACTTAGTTTTATTCATACACTTAAAATATAATAGAAATTTAGCCGTCTTACGTTAGTTAGTATTATTTATATTATATGTCGGAATTTGGTATTGATTTTGTCTTTTATTTTATAGGTACCAAGTCTGAGTGAGAAAAGCGGGTCAAGACAAGAGCTAATCCGAAAAGCGATTTATCAAACAAGTTTGGGTCTTGTTTCATTAATTGGAAGGGAAACTCCCATCTTGAGCTTACTCATTACATGACACACAAAATGGACCAACAAGGAGAGTTTCACTTTGGTAATTGGCTGGGAACAAAATAAGAAAGAAAGCAAACTCAATATTGGTTGTTGGGCCAGAAAAACGAGAAGGGGAGTTTTGTAGTGATGGAACTTTTTGGGGAACAAAAAGGAAAAGGGGAGCTCCAATTTTGGTTGCTTTCGGCTGGGCACAAAAGACAGAACAACGAAGAGGAGAGGGTGGCAGTAGCCAGTAGGTAGAGTAGTCTAGGATAGTTTTTAGATTTTGCTCTTCCAATTTTATAGAAAAAAACTTCATCTTATCATCATTGTTCTTAGATTAGGTTAATTTACCTTTTTAGTTTACAAAAATTGTATGTAGATTTATCAACTCATTCCTCTTAATACAAGTTTGGTATAATTTTCTTTCCTTTGTCTAGTTTATTGCAAGTTCTTATTTTTGTTTATTTTTGCAAATATTTAGTTAAAGTTTCTATATTTATTAGTCTTGTTATGTTTATTATTATAATTAGACTAGTTGGTTATATGTTTAATGTTAACTTAGAAATGATCAGTGAGTAGTATTTTCACTAGGGTTCGATTAATCCCTAACATGCCAAGTTTATTTGATTGAATTCCATAGTTAATGAGTTGTTGGGTAGTTAGTTGGGTTAATTAAAAGATTTAACTTTTCTTATGTTTTATTTGCGATTGTTGTTAACTTTTGACCCTTGACCGTCCACGGGAGTTGGCTAGGTTGAGAGTCGGTTCAGCCCATCTAGGCTAGTTGTCGACTAAGGTTGAACCCGGGAGGGAGAATCTAAGAAGGGTGCCTTTAATTTTCGGTTTGAACTTTACCTTTGGGAAAAGGATTGGGATGACCGGGAAGATAACGTGGATTTTTGGAACTTAACCTTTGTCGGAGTACATGAGAATGAGCCCGTTTTAGTGGACCTTGGCCTAGGATAGGGGATTCCGACTCACAAACCTGGGAGGGAGGTGATCGGGATTATTACCGTCCTAACGCAAACCCGAGAGGGTGGTGTTAGGGGACCTAGAGGCGTTTTCCCCTAAATAAAGCCCTAATAACTTGTTGACGGGATTCATGAGAGTAAATAAAACATGTTAGTGGAGGAAATCAGACCCTAGACCTTTCTTAATTGCTTAAACCGTTTTCTATCAATTACTTGTTTTGTTTAGGAGACTTAGTTATTTATTAGTTTAGGGACTTACTTATTTATTAGTTTAATTACTTAGTTTAATTAATATCAATTCCTTTATGATTTGCGTAGCTAACTTTTAATTTGAGACGAACTAGTGTTCGACCCTGGACCTCCCTGTGGACCGACCTCGACTACTGCTACTACATTAGATTAGTTGAGTATCAAAAAAAAATTGACCGGGGAAAGGCGACAAAAATCCCGTGTCACTCCTCCCATGATTGATCCCTTTCTCAAGGCTGTCGATATAATTTTGAATGCCATCACTAAGCATATTCATTATGCCCATTTTTCTCATTTTCAAAAAACTCTTGGAAAGCAAATTGTAAGCAAACAAAGACATTATATAAAAACAAAATAAAGAGCAACTAAACTAAACAAGAAGCAAATAAAATACCATGCACTTTCCCCGGCAACGGGGCCATTTTGACGTTGTCATTCAGCGTCAAACAATATTTATAACAAGACTAGCAAGGTGGCAAGTCAATGTCGGTCCACGGGACGTTGGATGTTCTAAAATGCAAGTCTAGACTAGAGGTGCTTAGGGGGTTGTCATGGCGTAAGATTGAAATAACAGTAAGCTAAAGCAAAGCATAAAGTGAATGCAAGTAAAGGCAAACTAAACTAGAACATCCCCCTACTACTAAAAGATTAAGTCACACCAAAAATTTTCCCGCTCAAAAACATGGACCCTCAGTTGGGCCGATTCTTTCGGACAGTTTTCTAAAAGCTGAAATTCAATGTTGAAATGTCAATCATGGCCCACATATATTGATACTTGCTTTAGTATTACAGCTTGCTCAATGTAATGTTTGCAATATAACCACATATATTGATTTCATAGAAATCTGTCAATCATGGCCCGCATATTGCCACATATGTTGATATTTAATGTCAATCATGGCCCGCATATTGCCCAATTGATATATTGTCCATTTTTACACGCAATAATAATAATAATAATATTTTGCTGCAATAATACTTATACAATCATTCCATAGAAATCTGTCCATATTTACACAAATCTGTCCATTTTTACACGCAAATCTGTCCATAGAAATCTGCCCATATTTACACAAATTAATACTTATAAAAATCATTCCTTAAAGATTTTGTCCATATTTATTCACAAATCTGTGCTGCAAATTACACAAAATAACACAAATTATAATTATATCCATATTCAATTTCACATATCATTTAGATCTGTTCACATATGTATTCATCATAAACATTGTAATTATATTATATCCATATTCAATTTCACAACCCTAAGCACAAGATCTAAGATATAAACAAAAGAAAAGTACAAATATTTTATGCAAACAATATAAACAACAGCTCCTATGTAAATGAAAAATCTCAAAAATACCGTGCTTTAGCACGAGGTCTATACTAGTGGATAAATTAAGGGAATAAAAATCAAACAAAGGGAACTAGGGTCAATGGGTTCATATGGGTCATTAGAGGGTCTATCAGTCGAATCTAAGTCGATTGGGTCCTATCTGGAAAATGGGTTGAGGCTCTCGATCTTACAACCCCACCATAGACCGACACTAGCTAGCTCTCGCGTACACTACTGGGTCAGTCTACCAATAAAAAGGCAAGTTCTAGCATACCTTGAGGCTCTCCATCTAACAAGCATGCATAATAAGTGAAGAAATGAGCAAGTATTCACACAAGCATTTTATCGAACATCTGGAGTACAAGTGTTGGAAATAACACTATCAATCAACAATAAGACTTAACAAGCATAGATTATCCCCTTATCACACCCACAATTCCCTACTAACCCTAACCTAATCATTACTCACACATTAACATGAGAAACATGAAAGCAACAACAACAATCATCATATATAAACTAAACATAATAAATTGAGACAAGTAAATAACAAGCTAAATGAAAGATTGACAAGTAAAGAAAGAGATATTAGAAGATTATACCTCCTAATTAAAGAAATAGATGAATAACAAATAAGGAAACTTGAATCAAGTGGAAGATTTGTCACTAATCTTCTCATATATGATCCAAAAATGATGAGATGGTCAGTAACCGCTGCAAGTTAAAGAGCCTTATTCTTTCGGAGTAATTTTCGTATCAATATAAATCCAAAGAATCTAATTACAAAGCTAGATCTAAGACTAAAGGAAGTTGTGACAACCCTCGCGAATGCGGAAATATAAAACATACAAGCATGTGAATTATATAGCGTAAATATGAAGTTTTTAAAACTTTTATACATGCAAGAAGAAGTATACGAGGAGTGTCAAATATTACAAACCAAAGTACGAAATAAACTACAACGAGAGACGTAGTCTCTCCAAATGTTAACAAAGTAAAAGTGTTTAGCAAACAAGCTGCTAAAATCGTCTAGAGGTGTTTCATCCAGGGACTACGCCCGCTAGCTCACACCCGAACCCAAAATATCATAGCAAAAAGCCATCCAAATCAAGCAACCTGTTCATCCATGAAAAACATGAACGCCACAGTCAGTGGGGAGTAACTCCGGGTTCTCCCAGCCATATCACATTAAACGTACATAAAAGGAAATACAAAAGTAGAAGCATGCATATATATAGATATACATATGAGATACGATAAGGATAGATATGCAATTCAATATATAATGATAAGAGCATATGTAATACAAATCCGAATCCATCATGTTATACAAAGACTCGGGGAAGACACTCTTAGGCAACCGAATACGCTCACTAGGGCTTACATCTCACCGTTAGCGGTATAAGTTTGATAAGATTAAGACTCGACAAACAAACCATGCCAAGTCATGGTATGATCATGAATAATAAATCATGTAATCATCCATCCACACATAACAATACAATGACGACCTCTCTCACGGTAAATGAAATGCACTAGCACCGTGTACATGGCAAGTATGATTAAAAGGCATCCACGGGAGAAAAACATTCCCCGAACGCATACACGATTCAATTCATTTCGTATATGTAGACTAATTTCCTCCTGGTAGGACGACGATAATAATACGGTTCCTAGTCTAAACCTGGCCAGACTCTCGGAATAACCATTTTTCGATTCGACAAGCGATGACATTTCGCATCCAAGACTCGGTCAATCAAAGACGCCGAGTACCCCAAATTCGGTCGATATAATTCACGAAAGAGGCGGAAAAGAGCTCGAGCCACATAACAAGCGGTACGCTACATGCAAATAACACCACCTCGCAAGTACACAATATTTGACGGCCGGGTCGATCAACGCAAAGCGTTCGCCTCCCAACAACGTCGTCGTATGCCCACTAACACATGCAATTAAGCAGTAGGATACATCCCCGTTCTGACATTCCAGCCTTATGAACGTGGAGGTAGCCAAGGGAATGAGAGTACAAAGCACATAACAAAATAGTGCTCAAACCGTAACCTTTGTAAAAACCGACTCAATGTGGGACATAGCAAAAACCGTCACAAAACATGCGATACAAGCGAATGGAATACCATATATTCGAAACATTAATATTATAAGTCACTACGTAAATTTATACGATAAACGAACCATGCGAACTATTATAAATTACGAGTTTAGAAAATTATAAGAAATAAGTCCAGCGTGTTGCCGGCCGGTCAGTGGACCGGCGGCCGGTGCCCTGGCAGGCACATCATGCTACATCCAAAAATCACAAAGAAAAGGCAGCGTGTTCCAGGCCGGTCAGGGGGCCGGGCACTCGGCAGGGAGCACCTCTACACAAAAAAACCAACTTTCACTACTGATGTGTTCCCAGCCGGTGGGCAGACCGGCGGCCGGTCACCCGGCTGGGAACCCCAGTCCACCCGTGAGCAACATACACAAGTTCTATCATTTCCAATTCTCATAATTCAGTTCTATCAATTATCAACAATCAATAATCATCATCAACAATCATCAACTAACAACAATCATCATCAATAACATAAATCCTAAGCTTACTAATCGTATTCTAAATACGAATTCTAACATTGAAATCATGTAAAACACGTAAATGATATCGAGTAACCCTTCACCGTTACCTTTATGCGTCTTCACTCCGCGTCAAGGTCCTCTTCAATCAAGAAGTAGTCTTTGTCGGGATCTTGGAGGTCACCACCTACAAATAGTTAATAAAAGATGAATATACTTCACCTTGAGAAAGACGGAAAGTTTGAAAAGCGAGAAAAACGGTAATTTTATTTCCAATACGGATAGAGGAAGATAAGAGGGGAAGAATAAGACGAACTTACGTGAATTTGAGCGAGAAACGAACGAGTTATGACGAATCTAAGCTTGGAAGAAATGGAAGCTAGGTTTTCTTTGGTTTTCTTAAGGAAGAGGAAAGAGTTGAGTTGTATGAGGGAGTGTTAGGTTATGAGGGAGTATGAGGTGTGTAAGTGGAAAAGTCAAGAAAAAGTCAAAGACGACTTAAGACGGGATTCACTTGAAATCTCGCGTAAAATCCAAATACGAACTCGGAAATTCTAAATTCGACTCGGGAAATTAAATTCTAAATTAAAGCTAAATTTTGCTGAAAAGTATCCGTAAAAAATATTTTTACTATTAAAAATAGGGTACATTTGCGGGTGTTACAGAAGTAATTTAAGGAAGGATTAAGCTAATTTAATCTACTCTCATCTAATCTAATCTAGGATTTTAGGAGTAATAGGTAAGCATAAGATGGATTAAAATGGATCCATAAATAAATTAAAAGATAGGGTATTTATACTAAGTATAAGGCTTGGTGAAAAAGAAAGTGGAGTCAAGGCGAAGAAGCTCAAACTGTCCTAGCTCGCGCAAGCTGAGCATTTCCTAACCACGGCTTGGCTCGAGCTGGCTCAGCTTTGATGCCAACTTGGGCGAGTTCAGCCAGCTCGCTTGAGCCAGAGTTGTTTTCGCCCTTTATGCTCCACACTGTTCTTCAACTCGCTCGAATTGTGGGGCTAGCTCACCCTAGCTCAGAGTAAGCATCCAAAATCCTCAAATATCAACTTAAAAGTCTATGTCTTTGGTTACCTCTTCTCGATCCCATATGCCAACCGTCACAAGTGCTAAAAAGTCTTTAAATAGGTGCAATGTCATGCCAAAACTGTATAATTTCCTTTCTTTTCTGCAAAAAAGAGGCAAAATGATGAGTTTAAAACGTATAAGAAGCCTTTGACACGATAAATGACGATGAATGTCCTATATTCTAAGCAAAACGGGGTTGATTTGAGGGTAAAAACTAGCTATAAATTAGCCATGTCATCATACTGCGACAGTCTTCTATTTCCTTTTATTATGCCTCATAGTGATGTGTAATGCATCTATTCATGGAGAATAACAAACACAACAAGTATATACAAACTAATCTTACTATGTTTGTATGTTTCAAAACTTTTTCACTTTTTATGGATTCTAAAATAGAAAAAATTACAATTTACCACATAATATGTTCTCTTTTTTTTTATAAATTACCATCTAATATGTTCTACTTTACAAATTAACACCTAGCTTTTATGTTCATCACCATCAATGTCACTTAACATTCTATTGACAGTTTTATGTAATTACCGACTCGACTTCCTTTGATCGTCTTTCGTAAAGTTAAAATAACCAATATGCCCTTACTCAATTAGGATGATCTTGTTACTTTTACATTCCAATTACTTCTTCCAGATTACTCAACTCGTCAATTTATTTAGGAGAACCGAAACCCTAAAACCATTTTATCCCCTTTCTCCACCTTTGATCATCTATTTTTCCCCACCATTCTTCCTCCGACACTCACTTCTGTGTATATTAGTCGCTCATTTGGGTTTAGTCGACAATCCTCTAGGTTATTTCGACATTCCATATAGGTTTATTCGTGGCTCCTCTGCGTTTAGATTTTCATCTAAGTTTCGATTCTAACTCAGATATAAAAGATTAATTGTCTTTTTTTTAAACAGTAATAAAAGCTTCATTGTTGTGCTTGCATTCATTTGTGCTGGCATTTCTGGGTTAAAATAAAGCTTCCTTTTCTTTCGGTTTTTTTATTTTAAGGAAATTGAAATCCCAAAACTAAAAAAGTGTATTAGCTTTTTTTTTTAATTTTTTAATATTTTTTTTAATTTTTTAATTCTCACAGTAGGAGCATACATATTTTTTTTTAATTTTTTAATTTTTGAAGTTTTTTAAATTTTAATTTTTTTAATCCTCACCGTCCTAATTTTGTATCGTACAAATCCAGTAATTGTTCCACAACACTGACCTTTCGCACCAACAATTTCCCTCAACACTGCAATCACGGCCTCTTCTGCTTCATCTTTTGTGAATATGGTTACTTTGTTTTGGAGTTTATTTAATAGTTATTTATTTTTTGTGTATTCTGAGTTTCGTAAATTGTTTGTTATGTCGTTGAAGTTTCAGTTACAATTCTGAGGTGAGGACAAATCGAGTCAAATTCCGATGGGAGTTGATTGATTCTACACTCCAAGTTCTGAATGAAAATTACTAGCATGATATTGAATGAAAATCAGTGTAGTATTTCATTTAGTCATGAAATTTTTATTTAGTATCAATTTCATTAAGGTAGTTTTATGTGTTCAATAAATGTGTCTTTTTTCCCTTTGAATACAGCAGGATATGAACATCTTTTTTGTATCAATTTCACCTATGTGTGTTGAGTGCCCAAGCATTTGAGAAAAGGGAAAGTAGTGGAATGTGTTAATTGTGGGTGTGGGGGTAAAATTTTATTCAAATCTCTAAGGTTATAGCATATTCTATGGCGAAAAAGGGTGCTAAAAAAAGCATTATAGATATTTTTATCTAAGGTTGTTACCTGCTTGTTACTTGGTATGTGTAAAAATTTAATGTACCAAACATTACTGGTGAATTGAATATCTGATATTAAAAAAAACGTAAAATTATTTCGGGTTATAAAACCATATTCCCTCGTCATGATCTTCACGCAAATAAGTTTCCTCTCGTATTACTTGCACATTTTGACAGTTTGTTGAAATTGGAGAAGGTTCATCAAGTTCGTCGTACTCTTCTTCATCACCAACACCATCCACCCCGAGAATGCGCCTTTTACCATAACAGATAATTGAACGCTTATTTTCCAAAGGATCTTCAATAAAGAAAACTTGTTTCGCTTGAGATGCATATATAAAAGGATCATCAATATGTCCACTAACTAAAAAATCAACCAAAATAAATCCCATCTCATCAACCTTGATGCCTTTATCACAATCAGCCCATTTACATCGAAATAAGGGCACATAAAAAGAAACGTAATTAAGCTCAAATATATCTAAAATTACCCCGTAATACAATCATGTTATATCTAGTGGTTGCTTACCCCTTCCATCATATTCTACAGTTGATGCAACAACTGTAACTTCGTTGTTTTGCATTGTACTTTTCTGATCTTGACGACTTGTGCAAAAGCAAAACCTATTGATATCGTATCCTTCATAAGATAAGATGTTAATCTCTGGTTCATATGCTAACCATCTCAAATTATCACTTATCTCGTGTGTTTTCTTTGAAAATTCCGTCATTAACTTTCCTTTAAACCACTGTGCAAAACATAGATTGTTTTCACTTATCAACCAAGATTCTCATTTATTTGGGTATTTTTTTTTAAGATGGCAAAGTGATTCTGTAATTATGGATGAAGCACCTTATCAAATAAAGCACAACAACGTTAATGACCTTCGTTCCCAAACTACCCTTCCCTTGAAGTTTTCCTTCATGTCGAGATGTAGGAAGTCCAAGAGGTTCCATATTATTCAAATAATCTTGGCAAAATCCAAGTGTCTTAGAAGCAACCGTTGCTTTAATAATATTTCCTTCAGGACGATATCGATTCTTCATCCATCTCTTATAGGTTCCCATATCACGCTTCATCGCCCACATGCTTCTCTGAAATACCAGTCCACAAAGTTTTATGTCTCTCACCAAGTGAAATATTAAGTGAACCATAATTTCAAAGAAACTAATTGGAAAGTACATTTCAAACTCGCAAAGTATCACAACAAGATCGGTTTGTAAATCATCCAAAGAATCTGGATCAATGTCTTTCGCGTTTATTGCACTAAAGAATTTACAAAGCTTGGTGATGACTTGTCTAACATGCTTAGGCAAAACAGATCGGATAGCTACAGGCAAACTAGTTGGGTCAACAAAACATGACAGTCATAAAATTTCAGTCCCATTAACTTCAAACCCTTCATTGAAACAAAGTTACTTATGTTGGAGGAATATCCGTGCGGCACCTTCATCCGCTTTAAAGATTCACACACCACCTTCTTCTCATTCCTTGACAAAGTTATGCAAATTAGGGGAAGTAGGTACGATTCCCCTTTTGAATCAGATTTACCTCTAAACGACCACTAGCAACCATGTCATTTCTCGCTTTGACACCATCTTTTTTTTATTAGGCATATTCAACAAAGTGCCAATAATACTATCAAAAACGTACTTTTCTACGTGCATGACATCAATACAATGGCTAACTAGAAAAATGCTCCCAATAAGGTAGTTCCCTAAAGATAGACTTTTTTGTGTGATATACACCATTTGGTGGAGGTTTGTACGGTTTTCCAAACTCAGTACTAGATATTTTTAACCCGTGCGTGGTACCCTTTTCCACATTGAACTAAGGGGGTTGATCAGTTCTTAGTTTTACCATAGAATGCCTTCTTCCTCTTACGTTATACATGACTCGGGTCAAGCCCTCGACGATGACCCATGTATGCATATTTCCTAGAGTACTCCAGCCAATCAGACTCGGTCTCATCACCATATACAGAGCACCCCTTATCGGTCTTCAACCGATAACCTGAGAGGTTACCATACACGGGGAAATCATTGATAGATCAGTACAACATAACATGCATTTGAAATTTTGAACCGCTACCTGCATGAAACACCTTCACTCCAACATTCCACAATATTTTCAAATCTTCTATTAGTGGTGGTTGATACACGTTAATGTCATTACCCGGTTGTTTCGGACCTAATATTAACATCATCAATAAAATGAATTTGCTCTTTGTAGTAAGCCAAGGAGGGAGATTATATATTATCAACATAATTGGCTAACTACTATGTTGGGTACTTTGAGTTCCGAAGGGATTAATTCCCCCCGTACAAAGTCCTAATCTTAAATATTTAGGTTCACTACCAAATTCTGGAAAATCTCTATCGATTGTTCTCCACTGTGGAGCATCAACGACATTTCGTAACTTTCTATCTTTCTTCCTCCCTTTGTCATGCCATAACATATTCTCTGCATCCTTCGGATTTATATACAAACGCTTAAACCATGGTATTATGATAAATACAATAAAGTCTTGGCCGGACCACCTTTTTTGCGACCTTCAACAATATCTCTAAGTTTATACCTTGACTTCTTGCATCGTGGGCACTCATCTAAGTCGTCGTAGTCTTTACGATAAAAAATGTAGTCACTTGGGCACGTTGGATTTTTTTTGGTAATTTGTAGTCAGTGGTCACAACACTTTCTTACATCGATAAGTGTTAGTGGGAAGTTCATTACCTTCTGATAACATATCAAACAAGAGTTCCAATAAAGCAGTAAAACTCTTATCGCTCTACCCGTTCCCAGCTTTTAAGGTGTACAACTTCAACACCGCTAATAGACGGGAAAATTTAGACCAACCCGGAAATAACGACTTCTTTGAATCACTAACCAACATTTGAAAAATTTCTGGACACTCATCAAAATCTTTTTCTAGATCATCCATCATATGATCAACATTGTCAGCCTCTATATTACATTCCTTATCATCATTATGCTCATTAACCATCACACTATTATCAACTTGTTTCTTAACATTTATGACGTTAGCACCGTTAGGAATGTCATTCTTTTTCTCTCCATGCCATGTCCACACAGTATAATTTGCTTTAAAGCCCTTTAATATCAAATGTTCTCGCATTTCAATTTCAGAATTCACCTTCTTTCGATTCTTACATACGCTACACGGGCACATAATTTGTTTATCATCCTTGTGTCTTATTTGATGCTCAACAGCGCGAATAATAAATTCATCGAGCCTTTGAAGATACTCAAAATCAGGCTTTCACTACATCCAATTTCGATTCATGCTATAATTAATTCAGACGTATATATTAAGAAATTAGTGACAATTATTTACTTATTTATTTATTTGTAATACTATTAGCAGCGGATGCTCGTCAAATACCGATGACAAAGGTTTCGCTTGAAAATTAAGATTTGTTTTATTTTAGTACCGTGTGTGTAAAATTTGATGGGATATTAGTGGTAGCATTTATAATAATAGGACGTTGTAGAAATGGAATTTTTACTTATATTCAAAGGATGATAAACTCAGGTTTATAACGAATCATTTACGAATCGTGTAACTTTGGTATCAAAAGAAAATGGCATATATAGTTTGGTTCCTAGTAATAGCAAGAAAGAAGAAAACACGAAATAATTGTACAAGCTCACATCAAAACATATATAATGCCCAATCTGACATTTAGTCACCTAATACAAAATGTAAAGCTTGGGTATCAAAAGCAAAAAATATATAGCTAAGTATAGTTCCTATTGTTGAAACAAATGACATATATAGCTCAGTACTACCAAATAAAAGGTAAAGCAAACTCTTTTCATCCAATATTGAAACCACTTATCTCTTTAATCGACTTGCTAGGTACAAAACAGATTCAAACTAAGCAAAGAAAATTGAGAGCAGGCTGGTATTAACCTCTTCTCTCCTTAATCGACTAGCTATGGAGAAAAAATGTTCAAACTAAGGAACGAAAACTTAGAGCAGGGTTTTATTAGTATAATCAATGCCACTACTATTCTTAGACGATTGACACCGGTAATTTAGTAATGTTGTGGTGGATGCATATTAGTTAGTTACCAAATTCCGATTGGGTGTCAAGGAGTTGATTTAGTCAGCTTGAGTGTCTCATTTACAGTCGGCACAACACAGATAGTCAGATTGGTTCAAATATGACACTTAAACATGAAACCCGTATAATGAATATCTTGCGGAAGTGTTATAATTTTTGTAAAGAAGATTTAATTGGATGTGAGTTTGAAAAATAGGTGGTTCTCACAATTGAAAAGGCATTAGTGTTGGTTAGTTTGAAAACATTTTATTCAGTTTAAGTAGCGTAGGACATGGATACTTTGGCTTGTATAAGGATGAAAGCACATAACAAGTATTCGAAACAATATTTAACTAAATGTTTAAAATATTTTATAAACCACTTTTTGATACCACTAACTTTTGTAATTTTTCTTCAAAATTCCAGTCTTCTATGTGATTCCATTTTAAAACCTACTTCCGCTGAAACAATTAAGTGATTTTTCGAAAAGCCTTGGCTTATTTATTCTTAAAGTCCACTAATCTATATTAACGATCTCCGGGAAGATAAAACACAAGTTCGACACCCTCTTTACAACAATTATATAGCGCAATTCGATCAATCTTACTTCATTCATATATGCAGCCAAGTCCCTTGCTTTTTGTTTTGTTTTAAATTAGGTGGGCAAACAAATTAACTGTTTTCCTTTAGGAGAAGGTAAAACACCAAAAATTATTACACATCCTGATATGATTATGATTGATGCAAACCGAGATAAGTAATCAATATCTTAAACAAAGAAGAGAGTGAAGTTTGAAAGTTTCAACTTAATGAGCATAAGTTAGAGTTAGAGAGAAATGTGAGAAAACTAATGTTTATAATAATAAGGTAAGGTTTGAATAGGAATAATAATACAGAGTATTAACCTTGAATATAGTGTCATTTCACCCTATTTTTCTACCTTTATTTATCCTATTTTGCTTGCCTTGGACGCTCCCTAAGAACGATTTTGCGTGTTTTATCTTCCTCTAGGACTTTTATCGGTTTTATATGGTTTTGTAGGTAAATCGCCTTTTGGTGCGGTTTTTAACTCGTTTGTGTGATCGGGAGGATGATAATCTACATGGCGGGCCCACGACCAAGGATGATAATCAAGGCAAGTTGAATTGAGAAAAGGAAGAAGACCAGCATGATATCTCAGGCGCGACAACACTATCTCGAGTGAGACAGCAGCAAAGTCTCGGGCGAGACAGCCCTTCCCGAGCGTGACAACGGTTGTGTTCCAGCCATCACGTGAGTGACTTGCCTGTCACACTCGTGACTCGTCCGTAAGCCCATTTCTTCTCTTGTCCCATCTCTCCTTTCTTCCAAACATATATATACCCACTCTTTTGTCGAATTAGGGGGGGGGGGACTTTTAGATTAGAAAAAACCTAGATTTAGATTAGATTAATCTCCTCCTAATTAGTGTAATATTTCCTCAATTACTCTTTAATTAGTTTTAAACCTAGTCATGTAATTGGATTTCTTGGTTTCTTACTTGAAGATTGGTGACAAAGTATGAGACAATATAGATTGATGACGTCAGCGTAAGTAGTTAGGTTGTTAGAATAGTTAGTTAAAAGTTGTTATACTAGCTCATTAGTATGAATAGATAACTACACTTTGTATCCATTACACAATTTACAACAAATCAAATACAATTGATTTTATCTCTTTAACATCTAATCTCTTGTAAGCTTACTACTATAATCTTCTAAGTAACAATGGCGATTTCTCATCTTCACATGGGATCAGACGAATCAGGGTGATTGATTCTGTCTTTTTTTTAAGATAGATTATGATCGCTTCCGCGTTATTCTTTTACTTTCTTGAGTAGCAGTCTTAGTTGTATGTTCTTCTCTCATCCTATTTTCTTGATTCTAAGTAAACCATGACAATTGATGATAATCAATCTGCTTCTGTTCCTCTTTAAGTTGTATTTTATAATCCCCTTTACACATTTAATACTGATCAGCATACATTACAATTACTTAATTACAAGTTTAATGGTAATAATTTCGGTCAGTGGAAAAGAGAAGTTTTTAATTCCTTGATTGCAAAGAACAAGGAAGGTTTTGTAGATGGTTCTTGTAGAATTCCAAACAAAACTGACAAGTCCTATCATCAATGGATTAGATGTGACATGTTTGTTATGTGTTGGATTTATAATTTCATTGAACCACGCTTTGCTGATACATTGAAATATGTTGATAGTTTAAGGAAATGTGATCTGAGTGAATAGAAGGATATGGTAAGACAAATGGACTTGAAATATATTAGTTAAAGAAATATTTGAACCAAATTTCTCAAGATAACACCAGTTTAATTGAGTATTATAGTACTATGAAGAATGCCTGGGAAAATATTAATGAGTTAGATCCAATCCAATATTGTTCTTGTGATGCTCTTAGTAATTGCACTTGTTAGCTTCTTAATAGGATCCTGGAAAGGGATGGTGATACCAAATTAATCCATTTTTTAATGGGACTTAACAATGTTTATGAGAATGTCAAGACTACTGTACTGTCTATGGAGCCTAGGACACCACTCAATAAGGACTTAAGTTTGCTTGAGAAAATAGAAAAGCAAAGGATTATTTCCGAATCAACAGAGGTTGTTCACGAGGTTAATGCTTATGCATCATCTAGGCCTACTGATGCTGCACAAGGGGATTGGAAGAGGCAAAAACACAAGGGTTATGCTGATAAGTCACAGAAGTTTTGCATTTATTGTATTAAACAAGGACATTTGGTTGAAGATTGTTATTACTGTAAAACTTGTGACTTCTGTGGTAAGAAAGGTCATGTTCAGGCCAATTGTTACTTAAAACAGAATGCTGGTAACAATAATAAGTACATCAAAGGGAAATGAAAGTATAATCCTTCTCATAACAGGTCTAATACATATCAGACAAGGGAAAACAATGCTGATGCCATGACTGTTATTGACAATCCTCTTTAGAAGAATAATGCAGATTATTCAGCAGGAATGTCTTCTCAGTCATTTATGAGAGGATTGAACCAAGATATGATGGATGTCATAGTACATAATGTAATGCAGCAGGTTTACATGGTTATGGCTGACAAATCTACATCTGGCATGTCATATGCAAATTTTGCAGGTAATGATCTATATTTAGAAGCTTATTATGTAGCAGAAACATATGATAAGTCAACATGGATAGTAGAAACAGGGGAATCAGATCACATGACCTCTGATGTAGGCATGTTACATAATGTCAGAAAATTAGCAAAGCCTTTAATGATATGGATTTCTCATGGGACCATCAAATTGGTAGTTCAGATAGGTGACATTAAACTTTCAGAAGCCATTAACTTGAGAGATGTTTTAGTAGTACCATATTTTAAATAGAATTTACTTTATGTTGGAAAGCTTATAGAGCATACTCTTATGGTTGTCTTATTCACTTCTAAATACTGTGCTTTTCAGGACTTTTTAAGTAAAGTGCCTTTAAGACTAGCCAACAAGAATGGAGGCTTATACTGGTTTGAGCCAACTACTTTGGAGAATAAAGGAAAGCAAGATTTGCTGTATTCAAAGGAACAACAGTCAAGATGTTTGAAACCCTTAGCTAATTCAAATGCTTGTAATAAGGATTGTAATATTGAAATTCTTCATTCTAGGCTTTTTCATAGTTTTCTAGATAAGTTGAAGCATGTAATTCCTTTTAAGGACAATACAATGGAGAAAATTTCTTGTGAGACATGTTTACAAGCAAAGTTACATATGCAACCTTTTTATAGAAGCAAGTCTTATGCTCATAATTTGTTTGATTTGATCCATATGGACTTATGGGGACTATATAGGACACCTGCTATGTCCGGAGCAAAATATTTTTTATTCATTCTTGATGACCACTTAAGAATCACCTTGTGTATATGTGACAACCCTCGCGAATGCGGAATAATAAATCAGACAAGCATGTGAATTATAATGCGGAAATCGGTAGTTTTTAAAAACTTTTATACATGCAAGTTAAATAAAACGAGGAGTGTCAAAATATTACAAACTAAGTACGGAATATACAATAAAGAGACGGGGTCTCTTAAAATGTTAGCAAAGAACAAGTGTTTAACCAAAACTAGCTACTATAGTCTAGAGGTGAACTTCCAGGGACAACGCCCGCTAGCTCACACCCGAACCCCAAAATATCGTATCCAAAAAGTCATCCATAGCAAGCAACCTGTTCATCCATGAAAAAAACATGATTGCCACAGTCAAGTGGGAGTAACTCCGAGGTTCTCCCAGCAATCACATCCCAAACGTACATTATAAGGAAATACGAACAGTAAAGTCATGCATATATTATATACATGTGAGTTGCGAAAGAATAGATTGCAATTCTCTGATATGCATTAAGACTGTGGAAATCAAATCTGTAACCATTCATGTGATTCAAAGGAATCGGGAGAAAGGACACTCTTAGGAAATGAAATACGCTCACTAGGGCTTACATCTCCCGTTAGCGGTATAAGATGATAAGATTGAGACTCGACAGACAAACCAGTTAGTTAAGTCATGCGCATGATCACAATAAATACAACATATTATCATCCATTCACGAACCAAGACCTTGACGGTGTCAAGTCATGCAATGACCATGAATACAATCATGAAATCACGCATTCAAAGACAACGACACAAAGACGACAACTCTCACGGTAAATGCAACGCACTAGCATCGTGTACATGGCAAGTATGATTAAAAGGCGTTCACGGATGACATTTCCCTCAACCCATATACGATGACATTTCGTATAGGTAGACTAATTTCCTCCTGGTAGGACGACGATAATAATACGGTCCTAGTCTAAACCTGGCCAGACTCTCGGAATAAATCATGTTCCGATTCGACACGCGATGACGTTTCGAATCCAAGACTCGGTCTTACAAAAATAAACGCCGAGTACCCCAAATTCGGTAGATCAATTCACGAAAGAGGCGGAAAAATAGCTCAAGCCTCATAACATGCGGTACGCTACATGCAAATAACACCACCCCGCAAGTACACAACATTTGACGGCCGGGTCGATCAACGCATAGCGTTCAACTCCCAACAACGTCGTCGTATGCCCACTAACACATGCCAATTAAGCAGTAGGATACCTCTCCGTTCCGACTTTCCAGCCTTACGAACGGGAAGGTAGCCAAGGGAATGAGAATACAAAGCACAATACAAATAGTGCTCAAACCGACTCATTTGTAAAAACCGACTCAAAGTGGGAACATACCGAAAACCGTCACAAAACATGTGATACATGCGAAAGAGATATCATATATCCAAAACATGAATATTATAAGACATTACGTAAAATTACACGATAAACCGATCATGCGAACTATTATAAATCACGAGTTTTAGAAGTCAAAAGAAAACAACACAGCCGTGTTGCAGGCCGGGCAGGAGACCGGTGGCCGGTGGGCCGGCTCAGAACACAGGCAAAACCCAAAAACAGAGAAAAGAGGTCTGGGCCGGTCAGTCGACCGGCGGCCGGTCGACCGGCACAGAGCTCCCCTTCATACAAAATCCAAACTTTCAAAGGTGTTTCTGGAGTGTTCCCAGCCGGTTGGCAGACCGGCGGCCGGTCGACCGGCAGGAACCCCAGTTCATCCGTGAGCTTCCTTTACATAATCAATCCATTTCAATTCTCATAAATCAATTCTAATAATCATCAACCATCAATATACATCATCAACAATCATCATATAACATCATTCATTAATCATAGCATGGTTTCTAATCTTCCTAATCGTAATCTAATACGATTTTCTAGCATATAAACATGTAAAACACGTAAGTGATACCGAGTAACCCTTCACCGTTACCTTTTAGCGCCTCTACTAGTCGTCAAGCTCCTCTTCTAAGGAAATAGTCTTTGTCGGGATCTTGGAGGTCGCCACCTACAAATAGATCGTAAAAAGATGAATAAAGTTCATCTGAGAAAGACGGAAAGCTTTGAAAACGCGAGAAAAGACGATAATTTATTATCAATAACGGATAGAGGAAGGTACGGGAAGAAGAATAAGATAAACTTACGTAAATTCTATCAAGTAACGAAGAAGATACGTCAATTCTAAGATCGATATTCAAAGAGGGAAAGTTTCTTAAGGAAGAAGGAAGGGTTTTGTGTTTGATTTGGTGTTGAATGAAAATTTAGGTTAAGGGAGGGAGTTGTGTTGTGTTATGAAGGAAAAAGTCAAAGACGATTTTCAAAGTCAAGAAAGTCAAACTTGACTTAAGACGGAATTTTCATGGAATCTCGCAGAAATTCCAAATACGAACTCGGAAATTCTAAATTCGACTCGGAACTTAAAATTATAATTTAAAACTTAAAATTACTGAAAAGATTTCGTAAAATATTTCTACTAGAAAAATAGGGTACATTTCCGGGTGTTACAGTATATATGTTTCAGAACATGTTTCAGGTGCAAAGTCTGCTAAAGGCTTTTATTTCTTATATTGCAACTCAATTTAATGGAAGAATTAAGGCTGTTAGAAGTAATTAATGGAACATAATTCTTTCAAGATCAATGCAACAGTTTATTTCAAGCAAAAGGCATTGTCCATTAAATAAGTGTAGTGGATAGACCCCAACAAAATGGTAAAATAAAGAGAAAACATAGGCACTTGATTGAAACTGCAAGAGCATTAAGATTATATGCTAATCTACATAAAACGTTTCGGGCAGATTGTATTCTGACATCAACTTATTTAATTAATAATATGCCAACTCCTAATCTTAAATGGAATACTCCATTTGAAGTTTTCTTTGAAAAACATCCAACCTATGATGAGTGGAAAGTGTTTGGGTGTCAATGTGATGCTTCTATGCCTTACTAAAGATTCCACTAAAGTAGTACCGTATGGGCATCAGCTGGACTTGCCTAGACTTCTTCAGAGAGGCAAAAGGCATAAGATAAAGATAAATTTGGTCCAAAAGGCAGAAGATGTTTGTTTATTGGATATATTTTTTTGTCAAAAAGGCTATAAATTGTATGATTTGGATTCTCATACTACTTTTGTAGCCAAGGATGTCATCTTTCAAGAAAAGACTTTTCCATTCAAGACAATCCAACATCCATGATCAATCAAAAGTTCCTATTAAATATTAGGGTCTGTAAACTTCTGATAGTATTACAGAAAATACTGGTGTACATTCATTTCTTAATGAGATTCCTGTAACGGAAGAACAAGATTCTGATAATATTCAACGAAGCTTGCAAAATCCTATCAGGCAGTAAAAAAGGTAGAGGCAAATCTCAACAAGACTTCGGGGTTTTCATATCACTCAGAAACTTCCTCTCAGGGCAGGCTCAATTTTGAATGACTTAGTTGATTTTTCACCTGAGTATGTTGCATCCCTTTACAATGTGATCAAATAATTTGAACCCTCAAATTATTCTCACGCCAGATTTGATCCAAGGTGGCAAGAGGCCATGAACAAAGAAATACTAGCATTAGAATAGAATCAGACCTGGATATTAACTGATCTTCCTGCAGGACATAAAGCCATAGGATCAAAATGGGTCTACAAAGTTAAGCATAAAGAAGATGATACTGTGGAGAGATTCAAAGCCATGCTAGTGGCAATGGGATATAACCTGGTGAAGTTTAAGGATTACATTCACTCCTTTCCACCAGTGGCAAAGTTTGCCACTGTCAAGGTATTATACTTACATTAGCTACATCTAAGGGATGGCCTTTCATCATGGATTTTTAGATGAGGACGCTTATATGGTTCCTCCTAAGGGATATCTTCAAACCAGACCAGGCCAAGTGCGTAAATTAATGAAGTCTATCTATTGGTTAAAACAAGCCTCTTGCCAGTGGAATAAGGAATTAACAAAACTCTTGTTATCACATGGTTTTACTCATGCAAACAGGACTATTCTTTGTTCACCAAACTAAATACAATCATAAAGAGGTTTTATGTGGCATTAGTATATGTGGATGATGTATTATTAACAGGGGAATTAGTAGATGAAATCAAAAGAGGACTGGATACTTGAAGAAAACCATCAACTCTAGATTACTCTATCATGCTAATTGTCCCCTTACTGTCATAGCCTACAGTGACTCAGATTGGGCTCAATGTGTCTTTTCTGGTAGGTCTTTGAGAGGCTACACTGTTTTTATGGGGAATGCTCTTATTTCCTGGAAAACCAAGAAGCAGAATACTGTGAGCAAAAGCTCAGGAGAAGCAGAATACCGCAGCATATCCTTTATTGAAAGTGAGACTGTGTGGATAGCAAGTATACAATCAGATTTACAGGTGGGTGTGCCTAAACATATCACTCTATTTTGCGACAACAAAGCAGTACAACACATAGCCTTCAATCTAGTCTTTCACGAAAGGACTAAGCATCTAGATAAAGATTGCCACTATGTGAGGGATAATATACAAGAAGGTTTCTTAACAACACAACATGTTTGTACAGGAATGCAATTAGAAAATTTAATGACAAAGGCGTTAGGATTACATCAGCATAATTTCTTAGCCTCCAAGCTTGGACTTCATACATTCAAAACAGTCCAACTTGAGGAGGGAATATGAGACAATCTAGATTGATGGCGTCAGCCTAAGTAGTTAGGTTATTAAAATAGTTAGTTAGAAGTTGTTATAACAGCTCATTAGTATATATAGATAACTACACCTTGTATTCATTACACAATTTACAACAAATAAAATATAGCTGATTTCATCTCTCTAACATCTAATCTCTATTAAGGTTACTACTATAATCTTCTAAGTAACAATGGAGATTTCTCATCTTCAGACAAAGTCTTCTCCTTTATTCAAGATTTTCTCTTTTGTTGTTCTTCTGCAGCAAGAACCAAGGGGCTGAAATTTAGTGCATCTTCATTTGCCTTAATTAGAAGGTATACTTTCTTAATCCATTTCTATCTACTTGGTAATCTTGTCATATCATTACTTGTTTTGTTTCCTTCATATCATTATGTCTTGTCTTAGTTTAATATCTTATTCCTCCATATTTATCATGTTAAGTAGTGAGTAGTGATTAGTCTATGATTAGTGGGGGCTAATGGGCCTTAATGAGGGTTAATCTTTGTTTATCGAGTTGATTTTTTGATTAATTGTCTTTCTTCCAACTTATGCATACCAGATGTTTGATGAAACGCTTGCTAGACAAACTTGCATGTAACATGTGTTTTTATACATTTTCGTAAGATCAAAAGTCTCGGAACATGTTAGGACTTGCATATAGTTGATATATCGATCTAGTGTACGCGAGAGCTAGCTTGGTTCGGTATATGGGAGGGATTGAAAGATCGAGAGCCTCAATCCACCGCGCCCAAGTTTGATTATCCATTGACTATGAATCCGACTAACTGGAACCCAAATTACCTATTTGAACCCACCGATCCTAGAATTTTTTTTATTGTTTGTCTTTTGATTATCTTAGTTTAGTTTTATTTTCATATGCTTACATTTACCTTATGTTCTTAGTTTAGCATCAAACTCATTTTAATTGTGACTTTGTGTAGACTTAAGACTTGGTTATGAAACCTGTTAGCATCTCCTGTCCCTGTGGGCCAACACCTTACTTTCCTAGCTACTAGCTTAGGTTGTTTGGTTTATATGTATTTATCTTGATTTAGGAGTGACGATTTTGCCCTCATCAATTTTGGTGCCGTTGCCGGGGACGGTGTTGTATGCTTTTGGTTGTTTACTTGTCTTGCGTCTATGCTTTTATCTTGAGGGACCTTGGTTCCTTGAGACTTGTTTATTTGTGTTTTAATGTTTACACTCACCTTTTGTCAAAATGAAGATGAGCAGTTCAACATTTATCTTATTCGATTTAACAATTATAGGCCTAATGCTTGGCATCATGGTTTTACTTTTTCTACTTTGGAGGCTCGTCGTGTTCTTTATAATAACATGGACCTGAAAATCCGCAATTTGACATTCTACTTGAGTGGTGGTAGGATCTTTGAAATGAATTGTGAGGAATTTTGGGTTTTTGTTGAGTACATGGGCATCTATTGTTTCAAGGAAGTAATGAATGATATATTTGAAAGTTGTAAGAAGAGTATGATGGAATCAATAAAAACCACACTTCAAAAGGTCATTGACGAGAACAATGGTGAGGATGAAACTTGTGAGAGTGAGATACCTCCATCTACCCATGAGTTTCCCTCTTATTTGTGGACAAAATTTGCCCCTCCTTGAGAGGATGAAGTGATAGAGGATGATTATGACGATGATGATGAGTATATGCTTAACTGTACAAAAAGTATTTTGACTCCTTCATCTCCTCTTTCTTGTGTAACAAAGTGAAAGTCCATAGACCCTAATTAGACTCCTCTAATTAGTTCCTAAATTACTTGTTAATTTAGTGTTTAATGATCTATGTAACATGCATGCAAATATAAAGACATTAAGTAAAAGAAGAAATTTCCTCACATTGAAAAGGAAATAATTGGGCAGAATAAGAACTCCTTCTTATTGTTCTTGAGTTACAATAAAGGATGATCCTTGAAAATCTCCAAAGTAGAAGACCTCCTCTTAGTTGCACCAAGATGAAACCAAATAATCTAACCTTATTATTAACTAGATAATAAAATAGATATAATACTATTAATATTAGAGTATATTACTACAATAGTAATACTTAATAAATATTAGTATGTTGAGAGTTTAGTGAGAGGAATAGATTTTATAGAGATGTGTGAATAAAGGACAAAATGAAGTAGTGCAAATGAACAACTATTGTCCATTTTATAGGCACTTTGGCCGGACCTCACAAGTCCCACATGGCCTTTTATTTTGATAATTTATTCACATGCAATATTGGTAGTGTGTTAGGATGTATAAGCATTATGTAGTGTCATTTCCATTTGGATTATTTGAGCATAAAATAGAGCAACAGTCATCATGCTCCACTACTACCCTAACTGGCCACATGTGGCTCATTATGGTCCATTTTAATTTTTGATATTTGTCCCACAAATACTTATTAATCATATGCTTAATTATCTTATATAATTAAGTGTTAATTTGATCATATAACAATTATATGACACAAATTAATAAACAATATGTACTTAACATTTAAGGGATATTTTACCATAATATCAATATATAATGGGCCCCACAATGCTTAGTTAATTTATTTTACAACTCATTGTGAATATAATTAACAAATTACTTCTACCACAAAATATATTTAAAACCTCAACTAATTTAGTAAATTAACGATTAATTACTAAGTTAGATCTTATTTAATCATATTAAAATAAGATATAAATTATTTAGTCAATTATCGTATAATTGAATAATAAACTTATTTGAATTTGAGTTACAAACTCAATTTATAACAATTAACTCTCATAACTAAACGTACATATGAAATATATGTAATGTGATAATTAACTGTATCATATACAAACAATTAGTTCTACTATTTGGGTTTCATCCTATAGGTGTGACCGAAAGGGATCAGTTGATTACCGCCGTCATACGACAATAACGTCAAACTCTAGTCAGCCAACCGTTATTGATTTACGTTTATCAACTGACTAATCATATATATATATGTAGTCAATAAATATCCCAATTATATTCCTTAATGAGATTTATTATGTGGCGCACTATTGTGGAGGACAGTACACCTACTCCAACAATCTCCCACTTGTCTGACATAAGTGTGCGTCACCAATTCTTTTGTCTATTTATCACATCTCTCACTCAACGCAAGGTGTCTTTCAGGTCGCACTTGCGATTGATTATATCTAGAGTAGTTTTCTGGATATGCTGAGTAACTGTCTAACCGGAAAATCTACCATAGATCATTTTCCGAGCGTGGCCACGCATTTACAGTATCTACGCCTCGAGTGGCTTGAAGATGTTTGTACCCAACGTGGGTGGACAATTCCTGTTGACTCATCTACTCTGTATGATGCAGATCACCATGACCCAGAAGATGTCCATCGGCCTCCTTTCACGGCACGACCTAGAACACCAACCAAAGCCAATCGGAAACTGCACCGACTCAGATAAACGGTCGCCAGTCAAAAGAATCGACTCATAGGAATAAGATAGAAGACCCTGCCACGACCATGCATCAATTGATTGATTTAAGGGTCTCTACAAAGGTCAATGTTTGACAGAGTGTCATATAGTCTTTCTATGTAATCGACCAGTCATCTCCATGACCCCATGGTGCTGAACCAACCATCGATCGACTTACAATCTAGTCACTTCGAGATGTCACCTCATTGAGTGACTAAGGACAAAATACTAAGTTCGTCCTATTCACTTGAATAGCGTCCAACATTGTCTTACAATCTATTCGGATAAACAAAGTATTAAATTTAGTCAAACTAAATAAAAGAGTTTATAATAAAACTCTAACAATGAATGCAATTATCATATTTGAAATAATAAATACAAAATTCAATTATTACATATTACATAATCTAACGGAATTCTGGTACTCGTCTCAATCCCATTGTGACGATGTGACCTTCATGCTTAGCCTTTGATAAAGGCTTGGTTAAAGGATCAACAATGCTATCATCTGTCTCAACCTTACAAATGTCAATTCCCTTTCTATCCACGTAATCTCTAATTACATGATATTTCTTAAGTACATGTCTAGACTTATTACTAGACTTGGGCACTATTACTTGAAAGATAGTGTAACAACCCAGATTTCACGATAAAGGAAATAACGTATAAACAGATAATAATCAGAGTTTAACAATGAAAATAGGGTCAAGGTGGCGGAAACACCTGACCAATCCGGATCACTACTAAATCCAAAACTAAACTATTACATTATTAATATTCTCAAAGGAAACCTAGAATCTCGCCACAAGTCTCTCCAGTCCAACATCCAGACAAGCAACTTCCAATTCAACCTGAGAATGGGGGGTCGACAATCAGTCGGGAGTAACTAGATGCTCTCTCAGTCATGTTTACAACAAGCTGAATTAACCAACAATAAATAACAACTGAAAATACTCATGAACGACATGTGAAGAAATTAGTAATCATGTCATCATAGTAATCATCATAAATCTTCAATAACAAGAAATGAATAACCAACATTGAAGCGTATAAAAACTGCCTCCACTTACCAAACATCGTGTATAGAACGAACGTCGTTAGAGTGTATAACAACTGCCTCTAACTGTCAGAGCGTATAATAACTGCCTCTGAACGGATGGAGCGTATAACAACTGCCTCCATCGGTGTGGACCGTATAACAACTGGAGTACTATGTATAGCGTATAACAACTACCTATATGTCTAAGACCTGGCCAAACTCTCGATGCATTAACTATACATCAAACGACACACGGGAACCAGAGCGTATAACAACTGCCTCTAGCCAATCCTCCGGCAAATCCCCAAAGGGTAGCGTTTGCTCATTCCGATCGGTATGTAACTGATAACTCTCGTCATCTATACAACTAGCCCATAGACTACTGTACAGTTTAATTGACTGTACAAACATGTGAATAACATCACAACTCATAACATAGAACGGTATAACCAACTGAACTATTATATCGAAAAGAGTAACCAACAAGATATATAGTCACAATGTTATAGTATAACTAATTATAACAAAACATATAAACAAGTACCTAGGATCAAAGGTATAGTACCTTGAAGTATAACATTATAATTTAGAAGTCACGTTACAGTTCGAGCTACTATAACATCAAGCATAAAATCATATATATATTCAACGTTATAGTACCTCTTACTATAACCTTCATTTAACCCTAGTGAAGTTATAGTAACCCCAGCTGTAACCTTAGTTAAGCGTGTCAGGTTATAGTTTCATGAACTATAACCTTCACTTAACTCTTGTTAAGTTATAGTAACTCCAACTATAACCTTAATTAAGCATATCAGGTTATAGCATCATCAACTATAACCTTCACTTAACTCCAGTAGAGTTATTGTACCTTCAGCTATAACCTCCACTCAACTTTAGTGAAGTTATAGTACATCAAGATATAACCTTAGTTATATATGTGCGAGGCTATAGTATCATCAACTACAACTCTCTTCCGTCACGGGTTAGTCCTCTATAACACCATCATCGAGGGATCGACTCCACGGTACAAACCGCCATGTCACCACATGAGTCTTGTTATAGTACACCGCACCATAACGTCACTTTCAAAGTTATAGCTCGAACAGGTATAACCTGGGTAGCTTAAACGCAAAGTTATAGTCTAACACGCTACTTGGTCGTAGAAACTTTAATCACGTATGCTGTGCGAGGAAGCTTTCTTGCCTCTTCGAACGAACAAGCCCTCTTAAAAGGCCTAATGCTGGGTGCACTCCTGTGTTTTCTTGAAAACAAGGTCGGATATTTCAATTTAATATTAGGCAAAGGTATAGCCAAAGGGTGCGGGGGTTTACCCTCGTCGGTACCACCATTACAGAGGTACCAAATAAAGCTTTTGACCGGAAGAAGCGTCTCCTGAGAACGAATAGGGTTTTGGTGGGTAGTGTCTCGAGCAAATCCAGGCCGGTTTTGGATGCTACCTCACTTCTTTCTATAACCTTAACGATGTAAACCAAAACCCTAAATAACAAAGTAAAACCCTAATCAACGAAACCCTAGCCTCTCCTCTAAAGGGAGGCTACGACAAACCTTACGACACCTTTCTAGGGCCGTAAATCACCAACGAAGGCTAGGGTTCGAATCTTGAACCCTAGTTTGCACCACAACGACAACATGATATTTTAAACAACAATCAGATGTACAATTTAAATAAAAATATTAAACATGTATAATAATTACTACACACGCATCAAATCATATAATCAATCATCATTCATGTTACTTAATTCACTTTCTATAAACATAATTTAAGAAAAACACCTAGTTATCTTTATTACGCAATAAAGACTGCACTTTAATCAGAATCTCCATAAAATCGCCAATTAATAGAATTCACCTTCTTTACCCATCAAAACAAGAACCCTAAAGGTAGGTCTAACCTCCATACAAATAGATTCCATAAAAAGATAAGGAAAATAATTTATTGTAAAGGTAAGATCCGGAATTGTAAATATATAATTTATTTTTGTATTTGAAAGAATGAAAGACTCATAACAATGGAGTTAAAAGAGAGAAAAACGAAAATAGAGGAATGGAGGAAAGAGTTGCGGCAGGCGCACGAAACAAAAGGAAAGATCAACCTAGTTGCTAGGTTAAGGATTCTAATTATAAGAAGATTTAAGTGGGCTTTTAATCTATTAGCTCACAAGTTGGATAGTCCAATTACAAAACGAGTTTAGAATAATTAAAACGCTTAAAGAGTTTATGTAAAAGAATAAGCTAATAAGTTAAAATAGTAAAATCGGACACGGACAATTTAACCCGTACAAAATTAAGCAAAAATCAGAAATAATTAGATAAAGGATCTAATCAATAAATACAAAATAAGTTATTAAATCCGAAAATAATTATTTTAAATAAGAGAGTTTGCAAATAAAAATTATTATAAAATACGGGGTGTTACAATCCTACCCCCTAAAAAGAAGTTTTGTCCTCGAAACTTAAAACTTATAAACAAAAGCCAAATACAAGGCAACAAATGGCTACAAGGAAAAATAAACAACAACATCAACATCAACCGCTAAGCACTGTTATTCCTTAAAACTTAAAATTTATGAAAGAACATCAAATTTCATAACTTATTAAAAGGGTAAAACATGAAACAATAATCACAACCATGGTAACACACACTCTACACTTTTCTTAATCGTGCATTACATATAAAAGTAGAGATAAAATCAAACATAAAAGTACATAGAAGGTCCTTATTGGTTTCTACCCCATTTACTCTCACTCGTTTATTAAGCCGGTTTACTTTAGTCATTTACTAAGCGAGAGTTGGGAGCGTGTTCGCTCTGATACCAACTGTAACAACCCGGCCCAAACCCTGGGTCGGAAGCGGTCACTCACGGTAGCTCCCCGGGCTGTGTACATAGCCCACAAATCAACACAGGTCTTTTTCCAGCGCATTTTGTCCTCACTCATGCGCATCCCGGAAACCTTCCCACGAGGTCACTCATGCTAAGACTACTCTCAGTCAAGAACGCTTAACTTTTGAGTTCTTTTGCATGGATAACCAGAAAAGAAAGTGCACTTTGTTGATATGAGTAGTACTTTCAATCCCTTTAAGCACTAGTCATTTAAGCTTATCAATGTACCTCTTCAACTAATGTGGGGTGTTACAGATAGTACTCGTTGGGGCTAGTGTCCTCCATAGTTAGTGTGATAATATGAATAAATCTCTTACAGGTTCACAGGATATACTTAGTATTCTTATCAGTTGATTAACGTTTATCGATAACGGTTGGCTTGCTAGGAGTTTGACGTTATTGTCATTTTAATGGCGGTGATCAACTGGTCCCTAAAAGTCACACCTAAAGGATGTGTCTGAGAGATGTGATTATATGAACAATATAATCATATTGATGCCTTATTATATGACTAAAAGGTTAGTCGATGTATATGACTAAAAGATTAGTCAATGTAATGATGATACGATTATTTAATAACCATTAAATAATATTAGCTGAGACGAATTAAATGTAATTCGTAATTGAATATAAACCGTTATATTTAATCAATGTATATAATATAAACTTAAACGAATTAAAATGTTAATTCGTAATTAAACATAATATGTTATATTTAATTATCAAATTATAAATATATTGATATTTATAGTTGACGTATATATTATATTACATGCTAATATAACCGAAAAAGGAAGGAGAAAATAGTCTTTTTATACTCCTAATTTTCGGCCAATAAGAAAAATAATAAGAGAAAATATCTCCTATTATTCTTTTATGGTAACTAAGTCAAAAAACCTAACAACAAGAGTAGTAAAAAGAGGAGAGACTCCTCCTTCTACCACTTGAGGGATCCGGCCGTATAGAGCAAAGAAGAGCAAAAAGAAAAATTCTGATTTTTCTCTCAAATTCTCTCTATCATTCATCATCACACAAAAGAAAGATTAGCAGTAATTCTTCTCTAATATTCTAGCACAAGCAAGGCATATCTCGGAGCATCTTGGGTGCAACAATTAGGAGAATATCGATTTCGATATTGTTCATAGGCCAAATTTCCTAGGACCAAAGGTTAATTCTAGATTCATTATAATTTTATATTATGCAATTCATTTATAACTCGTAATTCATATACTATAGTTTCGTTATAATCCGTAAAATAATGACGAAATATACCGATATTTCACACAAGTGGTATCAGAGCCAGGTTTACGAAATTATTTTATATGTTTTCATAATGGATGAAATATAAGATTAGATTCATTTTTTTTGTTTTTTTTTTATTTCAACCGAGAAAAAAAAAAAAAAAAAATTTTGTACCGTACTGTTCATCCGTATAAATTTTATTTTTTTGGTACTGTTTACGGTACTGTTCATCCGTGAAAGAGAAAAAAAAATTTTTGTCTTGTTTTTTCATTTTGATTCATTATAATTGTTGTTTTAAATAGTTAAGACGATAACATGATGAATTTGTAGTTGTTTTGATTTAATGAGGATTAAATTAAAATGTAAATGGAATTCGATTTGAATGTTCATCGCTATATATTTTTCGGTATTCATTGATTTAGATATTCATTGTAAATTGTTAAATTGAATCATCTAGTTTGTATCGATGTTTAATAATGATTAGATGTTGATAATTTGTACCGATCTTGAAAATATAAGTAACATCAAATTATTTAAAAAAAAAAAAAAAAAAAAACTGTTTTTATTTTTTTGGGTCGAAAGTTTTTTTTGTTTTTATTCATTATAATGATAATGTTTTGTTTATTGTTGTGAAGAAGTTCACAATAATTGGATACCCAATTATTTTAAAGAGGTTTAAAATAATGTTTTATTAATTCATGTTAAAGAATATGAATTAAAATTGGATTATGTTTGGTTGGGGTTATTGTGATTAATTAAGGAATTGTCACATAATTTTGATCATTTTAAAAGGTGGTTTGGATAAATTACTCTTCATAATTAAAGAATTATGTCTTGAATGATTAATTTATAGTTGATGCATTTTATCTTGTTGAATGAATGGTTGAATGGTTTAATTTACGTATTTTTGCAATCGGTTGTAATTTGTATTACCTAGTGTGGCCTTAGTTGATCATGTTTTCGTAATGATGGAAACATGATCTTTGATGTAATTTTGAGATCTCGAATCTCCATTTTATTTTTCATTAAATTATGTTTTTAAATTAGAATGTAAATAGGTTTATATTTTGTAATTTATTAAATGTATTTTGAGAAGACTAAAGATGAAGATCGGATTGCTCACTCCCGCTACATGGATCAAGATGGAACATTAAGACAAGCTTCTCGGGTCCAAATGGGTTGGATTCCAAAGTTGTATTTTGTTCATTTTGGTAGATAGGCCACACTAGGACTTTGTAATATTTTTATGTATTTTTCCGTTCTTGTTGTTTTTCATCACATGATAGTTAGTGCATCATATTCCGCCTAAACCAAACCACCTACTACTAAAATGCATGAAAATTGACTCATATAGTTTGTATGTTTGTTATCATGGACATAAAGATGTCACTCGAGTTTAAGCCATCATTTTAGTTTATTCATTCTCGCATGCTAGATATTAGTTCACTTAAAATTGAATTAAAATAAAATTGATGGAATCTTCCTCTAAACCTAAAATTGAGACTAGTCTTTATAGGCCAAACTACTATGAATCCCTTCTTCGTCGGTAGGCATATAGGACCTTACTCTCCATATGACCCCCTCTACGTTGGGTAAGTAGTGTGTGTTGACCTATTTTATCTCAACATTATAGTCCGAAGAGTTTCTCGTGATTATGATGGACTAAAGATAGAATTTACAGAAATTTATCGACCAAGAATTCTAAAGGTAGAATTAGTCAAGAGGTTGGCTTATCAATTTACAGATAATTGAGTCTTGGGATCATTTATATAATTCTTGAGGGAGGTCAATTGTATAAATGCTCGAGTCTTTGCATTAAAACAAATTTTGCACTAGACTTAAATTCAAATCGATGAGTATGCTTATTATGTTTTTTTTCTTCTTTTTCAGTGTAGAACTCGTTTACATTGATAATACTGCATATAACAAATGGCTGGAAATACTGATATCCCTATGCCAAGTGCCACGCTCGCGCGCGAATCCTGGCTTAAAGCTTTTATGGACCACATGAATCAGTCCACGCGACTGAAGAATGACGGGTCCAACTTTGCGGACTGGGAGGCGGCATTACGGAATGCTGCCATTGCTGACGGTAAGCTCAAGTACTTGACTGAGCCAATACCGCCAAACCCAGGCCCCAATGCGAGAGCTAACGAGACACTTGAATATAGTGACTTCGTTATGGAAGCGGGTGCGATAAAGAACGTACTCATCTTTGCAATGGAAAGCAATTTGCAAAGACGCTTCATTGCCCAAGGTGCAAACAAAATTTTCACCACGCTCACTAACGAATTCTCAAAAGCACCGAGGATCGTTACTTATGAGCATACCTGTCACTTCTTTTAGGCAAAACTACAGAAGGGCCAACCGGTTAGCCCACACATTCTTGATATGATTGAGAATGTCGAGAAACTGGAGGCACTTGATTGCAAAATCAGTGAGAGCATAGTCATTGACCGTGTGCTTCATTCACTTCATGATGGTTTTGCCCTTTTCAGGGCAAATTACTATATGAATGATATGAAGAAAAGTCTTCATCAGCTACACTCACTTCTCGTGCAGACCGAGAATGATATAAAATTGAGTGGGAGCATGAAGCAAGATGTTCTCATGATTTCCAACAAGGGCAAAGGTAAGGGCAAGGCTCATGGCAACCTAGCTGTAGGAAAGCCAAAGTTTAAAAAGCCAGAAAAAGGCAAGAGTGGGCCTGGTGAGACCAGTGGCTCACAAGGCAAGGCAAAAAGCAAGGACAGTAACATGGAGTGCCACCATTGCCACAAGACTGGGCATTGGAGGAGGAACTGTCCCGTGTACCGTGAGGACATAAAAGCAGGCCGCGTCACTCCTGTTGGTATGTCATCTTTTATTCATATGATTGAGATCAACCATGCAAGTTTCGGAACTTGGGTACTTGATACAGGTTGTGGTTCTCATATGTGTAATCATTTGCAGGGCCTAAGAAACATCACACCTCTCGCAAAGGGTGATGTGGACCTGCGAGTGGGGAATGGAGCAAGAGTTGCTGCAGTCTCAGTGGGAACATATGTAATCCAACTCCCGAGTGGTTTTGAGTTATATTTATATAACTGTTGCTATGTACCCAGTATATCTAAGAACATTATTTCTGTTTCCGTACTAGATAAAGACGGTTTTTCATTTTCAATAAAAGACAATAGCTGTATTTTCTCTTTTAATGAAATGATTTATGGCAAAGCAGTTTGCATGAATGGAATTTATATCTTAGATCAAACCACAGACATATTGCATGTGAATAATAAGAAATTAAAGGTTGGTGACAAAGATCAAACTTACCTATGGCACTACCGTATGGGACACATAAATGAGAAACGTGTAAAGAAGCTCATTGACAATGGGACTATCTACCCATTTGATTACGAATCATTTGGCACGTGTGAATCATGTCTTATCGGTAAAATGACTCGAATTTCCTTCAAAGGTGTTGGAATGCGCGCTAGTGACCTATTAGGGCTCATACATACTGATGTATGTGGACCTATGTCAATAAACGCAAGAGACGGCTATAGATATTTTATCACTTTAACGGATGATTTGAGTAGATACGGATATGTCTACTTAATGAAGCATAAAAGTGAGTCCTTTGAAAAGTTCAAGGAATACCAGAATAAGGGTGAAAATCCAACTGGGAAGAAAGATTAAAGCACTTCGTTCAGATCGTGGGGCGAATATCTTTCAAATGAGTTTGATCAACACCTTAAAGACTGTGGTTTAGTATTCAGTTAACTCCACCTGGAACACCTCAATTAAATGGTTGTGTCCGACGGAGAAATCTAACATTACATGATATGGTTCGATCCATGATAGTCAACACGGAGTTGTGAACCCCTCACATTTGGCGGAAAGAAAAAAAATTATTTAATACTCATGAAGGTGTCATAAATAAAAAGGTGTCATTACAGACGGAAATAATATAATCCAAAGAAATATACAAGACGGAGAACTCATCTCCCGTATAAATAGGAAATGACAAAGTGTATAATAATATCAATCTAAGAACCGAATATAGGTCCAAGGTAAATACTTCGCTCGCTAGCTCGTCAATGTACCCAAAGTATGCATCACCACCTGTTCGACCGCATTAAATATAAACACGGAAGCCACAGTCAGTGGGGAGTAACTCCGAGTTCTCCCAGCCACGAAATGTCGAGTTTAATGAAACATGAATAACATAAAAGCAATGTATACGGGAAATACAAAACTTACATATAAAATATGCTTTTCATGTTATGAAACAAATAACTAACATATAACCTATCATGTGAAAGCTATCATGTGAATCAGATAATAAGCTATAATACAAGGTAGGGAAGCTGGTATGCTAGCTCAGAGGTTCCTCTCAGAAACATGGCCGTGATACACTCAAACCCAAATCAACACGTAATCATGTGAATCAGTTAACAACCAGTAATCCAAACTCTATCAATCTTAGCCGGCTTGCATCTCACCTTCTAACACTCATAGAATCATACATACATGAAAGACCAATACTTCTATAAACAGGCATAAGTTCTTAGTACGGCGATAGTCTACTTCTGTAACTCGAGGCTATACCACAAGGTAGGAAAACATCCTAGTCCTAGACTGATCAGACCTAGCGACAACAGCTATTCCGTTCCCCGTCCCATGACATAACCGTCTATGAGAAACTCTACTAGGCGACCCCCTAAGCCGAGATGGCTAGTACTTAAGCTGGCTCCATTTCCAAAGTGGAACTAGGCAGCCATGCCCCGACTTGGATATAAACCCACCAAGCCGAGACACAAAAGCTATCATCAGGTGAACATATACTCCTTAAAGACAGTAAAGCCTATCCATGTCATGGTCCAAGCTACTCATTTAGAATTAGA
>JAIUZE010015301.1:0-27972 GCA_022085475.1 Heliosperma pusillum
TGGAAATAAAACGTACTTGAAGATGGGGAGCGAGGAGGAGATCCTAGAACTATAAGTTAGGACGGATTTAATTAAGAAATGAAGATTTTATGAAGGTTTTGCTCAAGAACGATGAAGAACAAATGATGAACGACGAAGAACACGAAGAACGATTAAAGAAAGTGATATTTTGATCTTTATTTGATTTGTTTGAAAAATGAAAAGTTGTTAGTGAGTGGAAAGGGGTGTGTGCCGTGTAATTATAGGCAAAAAGGGATGTCGGGTTTTGAAATTGTTGTTACGTAATTGACTCGCGTTTAATAATTATTTTACGGTAAACGATTAAATATAATTAACGATAAAGTTAATTACACCAAATATCTAGATATTATGATATTGTAATAAAAAATAATGAAAATATCAAGGCCTATTAGAAGAGGAAAGAGCCGTGTGATGTTGGGTGATATCGGGTCTGATTTTGAGCGATTTGCGTAATTTTCGTTAACTGATCGATAAAGTAACAAATATCTAAGATATTTGTATTAGTTTAATCGAAACAATTAAAATATCTTATGGTGAGTGGAAAAAGATGACACGCACGTGTGACTCATGCCAAAGTCGAGTTTTGAATTTGTTACGAGATTTACGATGAGTCGGGAATAGTTAAATGACGTTCGGTTAAAACCGTAAACGTTATTCTTTAAATTCCGAATAAATTCAAAATAATTATATTAAATTATGATAAATCTTAATAAATCTAAATAAAAATAAATCAAAAATATTAATTTTTTAAATAAAATTTCGGTCTTCATACTTATGAGACGAGTCGGGAAAAAGTCAACGGAAGTCAAAGTTGACTGAAAAGTCGAGAAAAGTCGAAGATGACTTAAAAGTCAAGAAAAGTTTAGGACGACTTAAAAGTCAAGAAAAGTCAATGACGACTTTCAAAAAGTCAAGAAAAGTCAAAGACGAATTAAAAGTCAAGAAAAGTCAAAGATGACTAAAAACGGTCTTTTCATGAAATCTCTCAGAAATTCCAAATACGAACGCGTAATTTCAAAATAAGACTCGGAACAAAAATTTCTATTTTAAAAACTTAAGTTCTACTGAAAAGTGTTAGTAAATATTTTTACTAGAAAAATTGGGTACTTTTCGGGTTGTTACAATCACCCCTCCTTTTAAAAAGTTTCGTCCTCGAAACTTAGGAGAAAGAACGTAACATATATGTAGGTCTATTTAAAAACTGTTAAAATATACTTGTAATATAAATACTGAGTCTTATCAATGGTACGGAAAGTTCTCATCTGCAGTTTAAGAACATCGACGTCCCAAATCAAAGACTTAAAAGATACATTTTCGCATCAATAAATGAGAAAACTAGTTATCGAACGTCTCCAATAACAAGTCTCAACACTCCTTGACGGTAAAATACTTGACATCATAAAACATTTCCAAAAACTTTTAATTAAAAATTTCATAGTAAGGATAATAACTCTATTATCTATTCCTAAAATTTCTAACTAAAGCTTATAGTAATATATCTAAGAGAAATGATACTCAATAGAAGGAACTGAATATTCGAAAGAATAAATCGAATAGAAAGAAAGAAGAAAGAAGAAATAAATCACCAAACTATCTTCCATCTATGCCAAGTCAAATGTCGATCGCAACTCGACAACACTAACTGCAACCGAATCTAGTCCTCAAGAGAGTGCAATCAATCCTCAACATTTTCCATCATCGGATTCCTACCAAATATTTCCTAAGCATGACCCATTGAGTAACAACTCCCAATTATTCAAATTCAATTAGAATCTTCTAAAGTCCATCGAAACTATTATTGGAAATCACCATCAAAATATTTATAATTAAGGAAACAAGACCGCTAACAACCACAAAGTAAAGGACTCACTATGAAATCCTTTAATCCACTTTATTCCAAAAATTCATTACCCCAACTTATTTACAATGAACCCTCTCATCCTCAAAAGTTGAATCTCGAAACCTCAAAGAGATTAGTCACACAAAACTCGATTCACTTAACTTTTGCCAAACATAGGGCAATGCGACCGTAATCAATTTAGTTATCTCTTCCTAACTCTCAATACATCGGTTTTCGCTTATGTCAATATTCCTCAAGTGGTGTCATCCAATCCTAAATCCACAAAGTATTTATTCCCGTTAGGGTCCAACATTTAACGACAACAAATTCCCAAGTAACATAAAAAAAATCACTCAACGTCCTAACCACAACTACAACTATTATTAAGCTTATTTCGATCCTCAAAAAGATATTGCAACTTCAAGTTTTCTTATTCTAAAACCAATAGGAGAGTTCATTCTAAGTTTATCCTCAAATCCTTATAATCCTCTGAACATGAAACTAGCTTAATAGGATGGTTAGGTACCATATTCGAAACATCTTCCTCAAGGCACAAACTCTCACCCCCATAGGGTGAAATTAGATCTATATCATTTTCCTCAAATCACAAGTTCATTCTAACAAACACTAATATTCCACAAGATTCAAAGTTCTTCCGACTAAGTATAATATGCCACCACCCGATGGTTATGACATCCCTAAAAATGTTACAAGAGGGAGGTAAGGATACCAATGGAAAGATGAAGGAACTATCAAGAGAAATTTTCAAGAGGCAAATAGGTTGGAAGAGAAAGAAGCACCTAGATAGAAGGAAGAAAGCTTAATACTATAAGGACGAGAGAATTCATAAATGAAGAAGGAATACACTTCAATTAAGCTTGTAAATCTTCAAATCTTCGGTTGAGGATACTCCTTCTAGGTAACACATATTCCACCATAAGGCGTAATATTGCTCCTAGCAATTTGGCTAGCCACCCAAGCATAGCCCCCTTGGCAATTGTCTTCTTTATGAGGAGGGACCTGGTTGGCACTACCAATGATCTCTTCTATACGAGGTCCAACCATCTTCATAAGAAACAAAACAAATTAAGTTACTCCTAACAATTAGCATAAACGAATAGACTACAACATAAATCCTAATCTACCCATCCTACCATTCTATCTCACAAGTTTATTATTTATTAAGGTCAAGTTATTTTATGCAAGGGTACACAAACGTGCGTCGGGAGCAAAAATGCTCTGATACCAACTGTGACACCCTCAAATTTGCGGAAAGAAAAAAAATAATTTAATACATAACAAAGGGTGTCATAAATAAAAAGGTTCATTACAAAATAAACGGAAATTAATATTATAATAAAAATATACAAGACGGTAGACATATCTCCCGTATAATACGGAAATAAACGAGTGTATAATAATATACAAACTATGAACCGAATATAGGTCCAAGGTAAATACTTCGCTCGCTAGCTCGTCAATGTACCCAATGTATGCATTCACCACCTGTTCGACCGCATTAAATATAAACACGGAAGCAACAGTCAGTGGGGAGTAACTCCGAGTCCTCCCAGCCACGAAATGTCGAGTTTAATGAAACATGAATAACATAAAAGCAATGTATATGGAAAATACAAAACTTAAACATATATGATATGCTTTTCATGTTATAAAACAATTAACTAACATATAACCTATCATATGGAAGCTATCATGTGAAACCGATAATAAAATATAACAAGAGGTAGGGAAGCTGGTATGCTAGCTCAGAGGTTACCCTGTAACGTGGCCATGATACACTCAAACCCTACTCAACACATAATCATGTGAATCAGTTAACAATCGGTAATCCAAACTCTATCAATCCTAGCCGGCTTGCATCTCACCTTCTAGAACTCATAGAATCATACATACATGAAAGACCAATACTTCTACACACAGGCATAAGTTCTTAGAACCGTCAATAGTCATCTGTAACTCGAGGCTATACCACAAGGTAGGAAAACATCCTAGTCCTAGACTGATCAGACCTAGCGACAACAGCTATTCCATTCCCCGTCCCATGACATAACCGTCTATGAGAAACTCTACGAGGCGACCCCCTAAGCAGAGATGGCTAGTACTTAAGCTGGCTCCCTTCCCAAAGCGGAACTCTTAGGACGCCATGCCCCGGCTTGGAGATAAGCCCCCCAGGCCGGGACACAAAAGCTATCAAGCAGTGAACTCCATATGCTCGTTAAAGATAGTACGGGCCTATCAATGTCATGGTCCAAGATACTCATTTAGAATTAGAATGGTCAAGACGCCATATACTCATAATTCTCTATGGGTACTTAGTCAACACGACATATATCATACAATTAAACAGTCACGGGAAAAACATTCTATCATGTGACTAATTGCATATAATCATAATCAAATATCATATCGCCTCATATCTACTAAGGCTAATTCAATAATTAAATACAACCTTACTTGAAGACAAATCCCCGACCCGAGTCTCGCGACGGGTCATCAGTCAAATCGGGGCTGACTAGATCTTAGTTTGACCAAACCCGTTGGATCAAACCGGCTAGAAGCAGAGTCTTTATCACATAGACATAAAATCAACATATTCATTACATGTTATTTTATTACTACTTCGAACATGTGAATTATCATATTATACCCAAAAACCCGCTTTACTTAAATGATAACAAATTAAACTACGACCTCATCTTATAATTTCTAACATGTGAGAAATAATAATTTATGAAAAACCTTTTTAATTAAATATTTTACTTATTAATATTTCCCACTTGCTAAATATTACAAAACACGATAAAAATGACGATAACTCAAAAACCGTCACAAGTCCCAAAGTGGGACCCACGGCTGAGTTGGGCCGGACCCCACATGGGCCTGGATGGGCCCACGGACAGATTTGGGCCTGTTTTGGCTGTTTTGACAATTTTAATAAAAACCGTTTCTAATTATTTCCCGCATGCTTTAATAATTAAAACCCGTCAAAACAACAATTAAAACAATCAAACAATCGACACAACCCAAAGACCAAAACCCGGACCCACCAAGGTCCAACCCAGACCGGCCTGGACCGGGCCTGAACCGGCCTGAACCGGCCTGGTTTGGGTCCGGTTCTCAGCCTTCCTCCACGGTTCACCCACACCAACACCCAATTTAATTTCTAACATGTTTTAATCATCAACAACCATTTTTAACAATCATCCATACAAAATCATGATTTAAAAATAATTCATCTAAATTCCTCAAGAACACTAATCATATTAAAATCTTCCTACACAACATAAAATTCATATCTTATGAAAAATCATCCAAAACACAAAACAACATAAAAACTCCATAAACCATAAAAATCAACCTACTTATCATACTACTACCAAAAATCCATAAACCATAAAAATATGAACCAAAATTAAAGATGAACCACAAACTAAAGAAACCAAAAGCTAAAGGCTATGTTACTACTAAAATCATATTTAGCCATAACATGAACCAAAAACTACAAACTATGCTACTAACTAAAATCATAAATAACCAAACTAAAAGCTATGTGACATTTATTCGTCGAGTAAAACGGAATTGTTACCTTAGCTAGCCAAAACAATTAGCACCAAAATAATAATAAGAAGTATATAATAAGAAACCCTCCTACTAATCTTCACCCAAAATATACGAGTCTCCAAACTCGTCTTCAAAATCTTCCCCTATAAGAAATAACAAAGAAAACCTTATTAGAATAAAAATATGATTTTCCATAATTAAAGTGTTGAAAACGATTTTTACGGAATTGAAAATAAACCGTACTAGAAGATGGGGAGCGAAGAGGAGATCCTAGAAATATAAGTTAGGACGGATTTAATTAAGAAATGAAGGTTTTATGATGATTTTGCTCAAGAACGACGAAGAACGGATGAAGAACGCTCAAGAACGAATGAAGAACGTTGAAGAACGATTAATTTGATCTTAAGTTGATTTGTTGGAAAATGAAAAGTTGTTAGTGAGTAATGAAAAGAAAGAAAATATCAAGCTTTAAGAGAGGAGAAAGAGACGTGAGAAATGAACACAAATCGGGTCTGTTTTTAAGCGATTGCGGAATTTAAGTTGACAGACCGATAAAGTTACAAATATCTTAGATATTATTATTAGTTTAATCATATTAATTAAAAGATCTAACATGAGTGAAAAATAGGTGACATGGGGCGTGTGAAATGGGTCGGAATCGGGTCTGATTTTGAGCGATTTGCGTAATTTAAACGGACGGATCGATAAAGCTACAAATATCTTAGATATTTGTATTAGTTTAATCGAAACAATTAAAATATCTCAAGTGAGGGGAAAACGATGACATGGGCGTGTGACTCATGCCAAAGTCGAGTTTCGATTTTGTTACGGGATTTACGATGAGTCGGGAATAGTTAAATGACGTTCGGTTAAAACCGTAAACGTTATTCTTTAAATTCCGAATAAATTCAAAATAATTATATTAAATTATGATAAATCTTAATAAATCTAAATAAAAATAAATCAAAAATATTATTTTTTTTAAATAAAATTTCGGTGCTCTATCAACTTTTAAAGAGCGTATTTTTTTAAACTAGCACCTTCTATCCGTGCTCTATCAAAAATGGTTCTATCCGTCACTATGTTGTTATTCCATTTATCCTTATGGGTACCCCACCTAGATAGGTAATCTGTCACCCAGTTTTTCTTTTTACCATCAACCCATGTAATCAAACCAAAGACGAACCCTTGGGTGGGCTTAACCATGTATACTTCATAGAAATTCCCCAAAATGATGTCCATTTATCACAATATTTATTGTTGTAGTTGGCGCGTAGAAGACCTTGGACATATCGCGCGTAGGTGAAAATATCCGACTGCGTGGTCAATTCTACAAATGAACACTTGGGTCACGACAAATTTCGTGGCGCAAGTGTTGAATTTCCGTGGCTAAAATACTTTTCCTTGGGAAAACCATTCGTGGCCCAAGTGGCTGTGGCTAAAGTATTTTGCCACCGGTATTGTTGTCCAACACAAACAATGTCGTGATGCCGAAACTACCCAGCTCACCAATGTTTGGTTCATTTTTTTCAGTGTTAGCTCTACTCCATTAGGAAGCACTTTCGAGATGCCAACGGGGGCATAGTGAGCAAAGAGAACTTTACCATCCAAGCCCTTACATATCGTCCCAACTTGATAAACATATGGAGATACGATTCTTGCGTCACAGTTGATTACACTATAGGCATGTGGGGGAGAACTTTGCGATTTTAGAATAGTGGGTATATCCAAATACCTCGAACTCTTAAGCCCATTCTCAAAGCATTCACGGAGCCGAGAAACAAACTCGTGCCCGGCTGGTTGAGGGACATATATGAAATCTCCATAAACTATCACTTGTCAAAGTACAATTCTGAAATTCAATCAGCAAGAAGATTAGTATATAACTAATTTTAAACCCGTGCAAAATATGCACGGGTTACTTTTTAAGTTCTATTGGAAGTATATTAATATCGGTTTTTCTAACGTGTGCCCTAAGGGCACACATTAATAAACTAAGTATGGAAAAATTCATGAGACATTCTCACTAATTATGGTATAACTATGTTCATACTTGCATTTCTGATGGGAATATCTCATGAATCTTTTCATACTTAGTTTATTAATGTGTATCCTTGGGGCACACGTTAGAAAAAATATTATACGTAATATAAGATCAACCTGAATATAGGCAGGTGATGATACTCGTTTTGTTTTTCACTAATATGTAAGATATGTGTATTAGATAGATAATATAAATCCATGTTTTGTATTAAATACTTATTTATATATATATATATATATATATATATATATATATATATATATATATATGTATATATATATATATATATATATGATTTTTCATTTATATTTGTAATATTTTTTATCTACATAAAAAATACTGTATGATCTTTCGTTTATATAAATTTTGTAGGTTATATATAATCTATCATTTTACCTTTAATAAAAAAAAATAATTTATAAATATGTTACATATATTTGTGATTTAATATTTTAAGGTTTCTATTTTATTTTGAAAATTACAGAATTTCTCAAAATTGATTTTGAAAAGTTTAATAAGATTAAAATAAAATGAAATTTTGTGATAGATAATGGGGGTCATAAAATACATGCTTTTTTGTTTTTTTATTAGTGGGTCATTTTTTCTTGACATTGATTTTCGTAATCTAAAAAATTAATTTTTTTTAATTTTTGTTAAAACTGGTGAACAAAATAAAACCTAACAAAAGTAATTTTTTAAAACTCCTACTTGTACGATAATCTCCTAAATTCATTCGAAAGTTTCAAATGTTTGTCATCGTGACATCATCAATCCTCTTGTAATCTGTAGATGAGATTAACTTATTTCTTGATTTAATGTTGTTTAAACAACATTATTAAACAACATTATTTTTTAAGTATTTATTTTTCCAATGTCTTGAAGTATAATATTTATACACTTAAATTTGCTTGGAAATTAAACACTGAAAACAAACTGGAGAACAAAAAAGTGAAATAAATTTGTTTCATTTTAGTGGACCCTACCACTATTGAGAAAGGCAAAGTTTTTCCCACAATTCAAGGGACCAATAGAAGAGCTTTAAAAGTTTCTTCTTTTATATAAAGTAGATATGGCCACTTATACTACATTCATAATCGTCTCGACTTCCAATTACCCTACCCACCTTGGCATCAGGGGCAAGTATTTTATAACTAGACGTAACTCTTATCGACGAATCACCACATATAAGTCTACTGCAAGAACTTACTCATGAAAAAATCAAGACTTGGATTTTTCAGTTACTAATGATCAACTTTTCGGTCTCCTGTCTTTTAGAAATCAACAGGTTTGTATGTGTTCATATTTGGACTCTTTATGATAAATTGCTAATGTTTTTTGCCTCTATGCGTTACAATATAACATGAATATACAATTAACTCGGTTCGTACAATCGTCTCACATATAGTACCTTTATAGACATTACGGGTGCATTTGTTATCTTTGCACCTATTCTAAAGCCACCCCACCTCCTCCTCCTCCTCCACCCCCACCATCACCCCGCTATGGTGTCGATTATTCTAGTAATTATATTTTACATGATAAGGTCTTGGTGAACATAAAGTGTGCTTTTCCAGCAACACTGCTGAAATTCACAAACTGCTGAAATTCAATATATATCATGATGCACAATTGAAACTTATATCACCTTTATAATCCTCCTTGACTTCCCAGTTATCCCGCCCACCATGGCATCAGGGTAAAGTATCCTATAACTAGTCGTAACCATTATCGATGAATCACCACATTTAAGTCTAGTGCAAGAACTTACTCATGAAAAAATGAAGACTTGTATTTTTCAGCTACTGATGATCAGGTTTGCGGTCTCCTGTCTTTTAGAAATCAATAGGTTTGCATGTGTTCACATTTGAAATCTTTATGATAACTTGCTCCTGTTGTTTCCCTCCATGCATAACAATTTAACATGAATATACAACTACACCGGTTCGTACAATCGTCTCACATAATAATACCATTATAGACATTATGGGGTACATTTGTTGTCTTTCCAATATTCTAAAGCCACCCCCACCTCCTCCACCACTACGCCACGATGTCGATTATTCGGGTAATTATGTTGTACAAGATAAGAGTTGTTATTGTACCTAGGTCTAGTAGTTTGGCGATCACAAAGTGTGGTTTACAAGCAACTCTGCTGAAATTCATAAACTGCTGAAATCAATATATAGCATGATACACAATGGAAACTTATATCGCCTTTATAATCCTCATCGAATTCCCAATTCTCCCACCCACCTAGGCATCATGGCAAGTATCCTATAACTAGTCGAAACCATTATCGACGAATCACCACATTTAAGTCTACTGCAAAAACTTACTCATGAAAAAATCAGGACTTGTATTTTTCAGCTACTGATGATCAGGTTTTGGTCTCCTATCTTTTAAAAATCAAAATGTTTGCATGTGTTCATATTTGAAATCTTTATGATAAATTGCTGTTACTTTTTGCCAATATGCGTTACAATTTAACATGAATATACAATTAACCCGATTCGTACAATTGTAAAAATTACAATTTAAGTAATTCCACAAATGTATAACAATTTTAGGTTTTTACCGTCAAAATTACTACGCAAAACCCTAATTACTGTCAATTGAATTGAATTGAATATCAATGAAACAGGGATAAGATTACAGATCAATATTGGTGGAAGGAGCATCGGTCACGTCAGCAACATCCCGGGAACAGATGGTTCTAGAACCTAAAGAAGGAGTAGCGCGTAGAGTATCAAGGGAAGGGTAAAAAGTTCTTGAAAGTTCTAGAAGAGTGGAAGGTCTGAGAATGTTCGAGAAGATTCTAAGAAGAAAGAATTTGTGGTTGTGGAAGTTTGATGTTGACATGGCTCGCCTGAGTTGATACATGACGGTTGCAATCAACTCGTAACTATTTTACCTTAAAATGAGACTTTGCCTATATTACAAGTGGACTAAGCTGAGTGTCGAGAATCCAATTGCCCATCAAATACTTTCCTAGTTTTTTACCTTAAAACCCGATTTCATATAAGATGGTCCTTTTGTGTAGTTTAATGATTAATGATCTCCTTAGGAATAAAACTTCTTATTTTACTAGCATTATTATGGCCCTTAAATTCCTATCGATGATATATTGTTTGACATGAATGGGTCAAATGAGCGAAGTAGTTCTTCTAATGTCCTTTCAGTCATATATAAGCATATTTATATTTGTGTCATATGAATTATCAATTTGGTGTGTATACCAAAAATGTGCTACAATCATCTTGGATAATATTAATAAGATATTTCTGGAAAAAAAGAGTAAATTATTGCGTAAACAACTTATGGATGAGTAGATAGATGCTTACTGAGTTACTGATTAACTCGAGCTATATTATAAAATATGAGTATTACAAATGACCTACATTTTTTGTGGCAATATTAGAGATATATAGCATAATGTATGTTTGTGAATGATTTTAAAATTATACTCCGTACTTAAGTTAGAAAGTTGAACTTTTACGATTTTTTAGAGAGAGATTTACAAGATTAATTCACCAACATGGATGTAAATATCTTCACTTATTTAATGCATGACCTTACTTATATTTTGAGATAGAAGTTAGGAGACGATAGTTAGATATAGTTTATTAAAAATGGCTACACTTACTTTTGTATACTTCCTTCGATCCAGACATGGGGGAAAATAAAGAATTTAAGAAAACGTGGGAAAAGGAGGGGTAAAGAGGGAAAAAGTAGGCGGATCATGTAATTGTGGGTTGGTAGGTGGCAATGTAATGACATTTTGTGCAAATATCATATAAGGATAAATTGGTAATATTGTAGGCCAAATAAAGAATGTTAATTTGGTTTAGATCATCCGTTTATAACAAGTGTTACCTTTGGTTTGGATCGGAGGGAGTATAAGCTAACTATTAGCCATTTTATTATATATAAGTAACTTATGTAAATTTCTTTTCATTAGAAAACCAACCTATTTCATCACAGCCTAATAGGTTATATGACTTAACTACTTTATTGATAACCTTATTCTTTTGGGATAATCTACATGGTACCCCTCAATTTCTTGACTTTTTACGTGGTACCTCTACTCTTTTTAAAAGATACATGATACCCCTAAATGTTGTTTTTATCAATAAGTGTGACCCTAACTTTAATTTCCGTCAATTAAAGTCAGTTTTAGCCGTTAAGTGATGACTAAGACGCTTATTAGGCAATGACTTAAGGAACCCTTTATTTTTTTGTTGAAAGATTTCAGAAACCCTTAGCTGATTCAACCATAGTTTGTGCAGTTGCTTTCAACTAAATCTCGCTCCTCGTTTTCCCTCTTCCTTCATTTCTCTTCCTCCTTCGGATTTTCTCTCTTTCACCAAGGTCATCGATGATCATCTCCTAGCGATCATCATCTCCTAACGATCAAAAGACGTATGTTGATTTTCTCTATTTTACATTGCTTGTTAACTATCTATTACGAAATCATGTGTTAGCAATGTTGATCAAACTTTGTGTGACTATCATGTCTTAGTCAAGGTTTATTTAATGACTAACAAATGTTCTATTTTGTTAAAGATTTCGATCATGTTTATTGAATAATCATTATATTGATAACATTTTAATAGTTTTTGATGATTATTTATTATTTTCTTTTTACTATGTTCATACATAATCATGATCTTGAATTATGATGTTTAGTTGACTAAGTAAACTACAGAATGGACATTATGGAGTGATGTAAGAAGAAGAAGGAGAGACTTAAGAGAGAGATGAAAAATGGAAATGAGAACATTTTAAGTGAATTAAAGAGACAAATTTCAAAGGAAATTTGGGAAATTTTGAATGAATATAAGGTAACTAAATAAACAAACAAAATATCCACACAAGCAAATACATAAGCGTCCTAGTCATCCCTTAATGGCTAAAATTTAGTTTAATTGCCGAATATTAACGTTACGGTCACGCTTATTGTTAATAACAACATTTAGGGGTACCATGCATGTTTTAAAAAGTGTAGGATTACCACGTAAAAAGTCAAAAAGTGAGAGATATCAGGTAGAATATCTCTATTTTTTCTTTAAAACCAACCTATTAGGTGTATTTCTTTTCTGTAAACTAAACTTATTTCATCACTACTAGGAAGAGCTTCAATCACCTCAAGGAAGTAAGACATCATTCCTCAAGTTGACTTAACTACTTTATTGATAACCTAGTAAAAAAGAGTGTACTATACTTACAAATTGCAAGTGAGTTGATATCATGTAAATATAAAGATTATTATTTGAAGACCACCGCCCCGCATGGTTTATACACCGCAGGTATCCGACAGAGGCTTTGTTCGGCCCAAGGAATCAAACCGAACCGAATGAAGGCCTAGATGGAGTCGCCATTAAGTTTTGTGAAAACTTGGAACCGTTTAAGTCAACTTTACAGTTTTCACGAAAGTATAGCACAAATTAACTATGAGTGATTAATTCTTAGAGACTTATCTCCCAAAATCAGTCGAATTGAAAGCCTCTCGATACCCATGGATTCGGCCATCCGAAAACCATAGATTTTGAGTAAGGGGTGAAGGTATGTGTTGGGAAGTCCTTTGCATTCAGACACCCAACCCCGCCCGTTTCATAACGGGGTCTACTAAGTCAAGTGATAAATTTCACACATATGCGTAGGTAGTTGATTGAAATTTTATGCAATGATTGGTTTTTTATATAAACCATAAGCATGTGAGATTTTTTTCTATGTGTTTTAATGCATGTTGTTACTTCGTCGAAATTATTTTAGCATTTGAGTTGATTTGTTTAGCAACCTGTAAATAAAGCATACATAGGCTTGGAGTATAGGGAGCCATTTGAGGGAACTATTTTATTATAAACCCAGGCATCTCGCCACAAAACTGACTCAAATTGAAGGAAAGAGATACAACTCGATACTATATACAAATGGGCTTGACAAAAGACGCTTCTGACATGGGTTAATTGATTGAGTAACATGATCACTCATTTCACACAACCTCGGTAGTGAGGGTTACTCGATGACTAACCCATATTTTAAATGGTACGAAATAATAATCGAATTACATAACAAAGCAATAAGATAAACATGCACTCTACACGGTCCTAACGAACAACAAAAATACACTAATTCTATGTTATCGATTGCAAATGAGTAGGTGATAGGCACGCACACACATATTAACGAGATGGTAAGAAAGAATGAAGATTTATTTTAATTTACTTGTGGAACGAATTAATTTTCAATCAATTGTTTAAAGTGGAATTATCTAAACATACATCAAATTCACCAGGTTTGCAACTAACCATGTTGATGATATCGAACGGTGGTTAAGCAGAGGATATGTTTATAGGTGAATGGTGAACGCGTACCCGTACATGACGCTTTTACACTCATAATTTAGCCACTATCAATGACACATGATTATTCGATTTAAAGTGATACTCGTATTTTCTAGTAAAGTTATATAAACTAAAACATACATTTAATTCAATTAAATCCTATGCTAATTGTACGATTTTTTTATTTGTTAAAATAGTACGATAATTAAAATGAGATAATTAACAAATAATATTAACAAAAAATAAAGGAAACAAAACAAAGAAGAAAACAAAGGCCTTCAGCCTTAACCATTGTCTCGGCAGAGACCAAGGCTGTCTCGAGCGAGACGGTCTTGTACCGTTTGCAAACACAACTCATTGAACAAACATTAGTATCGTCGTTTGTGCATCGAAAAACAAATATACACATGAATAAGAGAGAGTTAAGACGGGATTTTTGCACCCTCGACCTACATGTAAATCGAAACACCGTCTCGGAGTCTAGCACGATCGTTGTATGTAGATTTCTTTTTCTTTTCTTTTCTTTTTTTTGTGAGAATGTAAGTATTATTATACCACAAAACCAATTGCAAAATCAGACACTATTGATTCTATTACAAATACTCATCTTAATTTTCATGAAAATTCTAGTAAGTAAGAGAACGCAATGTTGCCCCCAATAATGTGCATCCTCAGCAACAAATTAAATCTTCTTCTAAGCCACCAAGAGACGGTTTAATGTGCATGGATAACAATACCTAGCCAGGTTGAGACCAATTGCAGACACTCCCTACTATACCTACTGCACTGAAATTATCAAGAAAATGGACAATTCAAGACAATTTAAGCTAAGACTAAAGACACTCTATATTTGCTCTGTTTTACTTGGCTGAAAGTTATTAAAATCTGATAGAACCTGAACCAAAGCACAAAGCCAATGGTTGAGGGTTGAGACTCAATCCCCGCACACAGCTAAGGACTTAGGCTCACTTCCAAGCACACAGCAAAGGAAGGTTTTCTCAAGCACACAGCCAAGAGATGTTAAACAGAGACAAGGTTTTAGTTTTGTGTTTTAATTCAAATCTGCCTTTCATTTATTAGGAATAAGCCTTATATAGGCAATGGGAATACATCTTACTCGTTCATTACATCTAGGGCTACAATTGGCTTACAAAAGAAAACAGAAATAACAGCTACATTGTTCAGAAATAAAGCAATAAAGTAAAGAACAGAAAAAAAAAAGTAGTTGACAAAGGACAATCTTCCTTGTTGCCTTGCTGTTGCTTTATTGCAGTAGAAGAGTGGACTTGAGGCTTGGTTTCTTGAGCCAAACTGAAGTAGGTTTGATCCCAAAAGACTCATAAGACAGTCCCTTGAGCTTGCTTGGCCAAAAGAGGAAGTCTTGACAGTGACAGCTGAACTACTCTAGAATAGGCTAAAACTGGTCTGTTGGGTTTGTGGCTTGGATTAATGGGTGTTCTTGGCGTTTTATGAGGAAGGTTCCTTGGACAAAAAGTTAGCAAACCCTCCCTAGGATCAAGCCTGATCCTTGGCTTTAGTTTCCTATGCTTGGAAGTCACCCTTGGACCCTTCCCAAGGCAACTGATACAGACTGGCTTCTTTTCTGGCAGATGGGGGGGGGGGGGGGTGTTGTTTGTTTGGCTCTTGTTCTGGTTTATGTGACTGTTGTTTGGATTGTATAAGGCATTGACATAGCTCTTTGGGTAAGTTGAGGGTGGTTGTGGGCTGTGGGTTGGTCTTGGCTTGGGCATGGTTTTATTTTGAAGCTGGTATTGAACCATAGTTGCAGTGTCATTGTTTGTTGTAGGATTGTTTGAACTGTCTTTGGCTGGCTTGCTTTGATCCTGTGTTCTCTGTTTATCCTGGACTGTAACTTCTGTTGCAACCTCCCCTTCTTGAAAAGGATTTGCCCTCAAATCTTTAACTCTCTCATCATCTGATTCTCCCTGGTAGGGGCTTAGGTCTCCAACATTGAAAGTACCATGGATACCATAGCTTCCTGGTAGGTCTACTTTGTAGGCATTAGGACCCAGTCTTTCAAATATTTCAAAGGGTCCATCAGCCCTTGGCACGAGCTTGTTCTTCCTCTTGTCTGGAAACCATTCTTTCCTCAAATGCAGCCAGACAAGGTCCCATGCTTTGAAATCCTTAGTCTTCTTGGGTCCCTTGGCTCTTGCCTTGTACAGTTCATTGGTTTTCTCAATCTGCTTCTTAACCTGCTCATGGATATGTATCATCTGCTCAACTCTCTTCTTTGCATCATAATTTGTCTTGTTTCCTCTAACTGGAGCCAGGTATGTAGGCATGAGGGGGTTAGCACCATAAACTGTTTCAAAAGAACTTTTACCTGTGCTGGTGGAGGGGGCTCTGTTGAAGGCAAACTCAGCTTGTGGTAGCTTGAGGTCCCAATCTTTCAAGGATTTAGAAACAATGCTCCTCAAGATCTTTCCCAGTGTCCTGTTAGTGACTTCTGTCTGCCCATCAGTTTGTGGATGGTGAGAAGTGCTAAACAGTAGCCTGGTCTTCAATAGCTTTCACAAGGTTCTCCAGAAGTGGCTCATGAACTTTGTGTCTCTATCTAAGACAGTGCTTCTAGGTACCCCATGTAACTTGACAACCTCCTTGAAGTATAGCTCAGCCACCCCCAAATCATCTTCAGGTTTCTTACAAGCAATGAAATGTGCCATCTTACTGAACTTATCTACAACCACCATGATGGAATCCTTTCCCCTCTGTGTTCTTGGTAGTGCCACAATGAAATCCATGCTGAGATCTTCCCATGGCTTGTTTGGTACTGGGAGTGGTGTGTAAGGGCCAGCCTGGAAATGTGATTTGGCTAGTTGACAAAACCTGCATCTCTTGAGGGCATCTTGCACATCACTGAGCATTTTGGGCTAATAGTGTGACAACCCTCGCGAATGCGGAAAATAAAACATACAAGCATGTGATTTAATAAGCGGAAATACGAAGCTTTTAAAAACTTTTATACATGCAAGATAAGTATACGAGGAGTGTCAAATTACAAACTGAATACAAAATACTATAAGATAAGAGACGTAGTCTCTCAAAAGGTTAACAATGTCAAAGTGATTAGCAAACTAGCTAATTAACGACTAGAGGTGAATCTTCCAGGGACAACGCCCGCTAGCTCACACCCGAACCCAAAATAGCATAAGCAAAAAGCCATCAAAATCAAGCAACCTGTTCATCCATGAAAAACATGAACGCCACAGTCAGTGGGGAGTAACTCCGGGTTCTCCCAGCCATATCACATTAAACGTACATAAAAGGAAATACAAAATAGAAGCATGCATATATAGATATACATGTGAAATACGATAAGGATAGATAGGCAATTCGATATATCATAATAAGAGCATAAGAGTTACAAGTCCGAATCCATCATGTTATACAAAGACTCGGGGAAGACACTCTTAGGCAACCGAATACGCTCACTAGGGCTTACATCTCACCGTTAGCGGTATAAGTTTGATAAGATTGAGACTCGACAAACAAACCATGCCAACAAGGTCATGACCATGATCATGAATAATCAATCAGTAATCACGCATCCAAACACAACGACACAAAGACGACATCTCTCACGGTAAATGAAACGCACTAGCACCGTGTACATGGCAAGTATGATTAAAAGGCATCCACGAGATAAGCAGTTCCCTGAACGCATACACGATTCAATTCATTTCGTATATGTGGACTACTTTCCTCCGGTAGGACGACGATAATAATACGGTCCTAGTCTAAATCTGGCCAGAATCCCGGAATCGCATTTTCCAGTTCGACATGCGATAAACATTTCGCATCCAAGACTCGGTCAATCAAATGACGCCGAGTACCCCAAATTCGGTAGAATAATTCACGAAAGAGGCGGAAAAGAGCTCAAGCCTCATAACAAGCGGTACACTACATGCAAATAACACCACCTCGCAAGTACACAACATTTGACGGTCGGGTCGATCAACGCATATCGTTCGCCTCCCAACAACGTCGTCGTATGCCCACTAACACATGCAATTAAGCAGTAGGATACATCCCCGTTCCGACATTCCAGCCTTACGAACGTGGAGGTAGCCAAGGGAATGAGAGTACAAAGCACATAACAAAATAGTGCTCAAACCGTAACATTTGTAAAAACCGACTCAAAGTGGGACATACCAAAAACCGTCACCAAGCATGAGAATAGGGCATTATATAAATGTAATATGATAAACATGAATCAATACATGATACATAAGCATTAGACCAAGTTTAAGAAGCATAATAAATAGGAAACATAGATCTTATCTCAAAATAACAAGTTTGGAAACTATCTAAAACAAGGGTCCACTTCAAACTGTCATAACTAGAGTTCTAGATATGAAAATACAGAAATTCCAAGTCGAGGTGATAGCGTATCCTCTTACGGTTCTAACGGGATGTCACAAGCCCAAAACAAGCAAGTAACAAAGGAGATATGATCATTTTACGAAAAGGGGTCAGCGCAGTGAAACTGCACAAGTCACGACCGTGACTTGTATTTCACGCCCGTGAAACTCTCTTTTACGCAAGGTATATGGTCAGCCACTATTTCACGCTCGTGACATGAGTTTCACGACCGTGACTTGGGTCAAGACAACTCCATTTTTTTCTAAACTTAACCATCATCAACTATTATCATCAATCATCAATTCTCATAATTCACTTCTATCAATTATCAACAATCAATAATCATCATCAACAATCATCAACTAACAACAATCATCATAAATAACATAAATCCTAAGTGCAACGGGAGTATGTGACCAAGCCAAGACACGAGCCATGACACGAGCTCAAGACAAGACACAAACTCAAGACAAGACTCAACATCAAAACAACAACATCCATTCAGACAACACCATGACCAGCTATGACAATGTTCTATTCAGTCCAAGCCACAACCACTTCAAGCCTGCTAAGACAACACCACCACAACCAGAACAAAGCCTAGCCATCCACTTCCCAAGACTAGGCCACAACAAAGCTCAGCCAACAGCCCAACAAACCCAACACAACAAAAACAGCCCCCAGCCAAAAACAGCCTATCACAGCCTTTCTAAACAAGGTCCATGGGGCCCCACACAATCAAACAAGCCTAACCAACCCTCAAACCTATGTCTTGGGAAGGTCCTCTACAACTTTCCCCAGGACTTCCCTCCCAAGAAACAAACACACAAAGAGTTAGCTTAGGGACAACTTCAGACTGTCCAGATTTCAGCCTTTTTGCAGTAGTTAACATGTCACTATCAAACTTTCCTTTTATGATCAAACAAACTCGAGGGCCTTTTAGAAGGACCTTTGGCATCCATCCCACTTCAGTTGAGCTCAAGAATCAAGCTCAGAAGTCCACCCCTCCACCAGTTTCAACCCCAACAAACCCATTAAGGCAGATTGTCCTATTAGAATTACTTTTCTGCTTTATCTACTTTATGTCAGTTTTCCTGCAAGTTTGTAGCTGTTATTTTGTTTCATGTTGTAAGCCTTTGTGGCCCTAGATATCTCCTAACGTCTGAGTTGTATCCTTGTTGCCTATATAAGGCCTTTACCTAATGAAATGCAAATCAGATTTGAAGTAAAACATAAAACTGAAACCTTGTTTCTGTTGCATCTCTTGGTTGTGTGCTTGAGACAACTTCCTTTGCTTTGTGCTTGGAAGTGAGCTTGGGTCCTTAGCTGTGTGCTGGGATCAAAGTTCAACCCTCAATCATTGGCTTTGTGCTTTGGTTAAGGTCCTATCCTTGTTCTTTGTCAATCAATTCAAACAGAAACAGAGTATTTGCAAAGTGTCTGAATCTCAATCAAATTGTCATTGTTTAGTTGTCTTTCTGAATAGTTTCAGTGCAAATTGGTTATCAGAGCTTTGGTTTGTGAGTTCATCTACCTAACTACATTAAAAACACAAAATACAACCATGAGTGAAGAGAGAATCACAGGTCTTGAAAACACAGTTCAAGATCTTGTCAGAACTGTAATGGAGGTCTCTAGATCTGTCAATGAACTCCTTGAGGGCCAACAGAACAATGATACAAGGGGAGGCAGAGGTCGAGGAAGAGGAGCACCTTTCCCACAAGGTGGAGGAAGGAGGAGACAACCTGTAGATCAGTTTGAAATGTCAGATTCAGATGGCTCAGATCACAGCCTTCTCAGACACCAAGACAAAGATATCAAGGTAGAGATTCCTGACTTTCTAGGTAGCTTGAACCCTGATGATTTCTTAGATTGGCTAAGGTCTGTAGAAAGAGTCTTTGAGTTTAAAGGATACACTGATAGAAAGGCTTTTAAGGTTGCTATCATGAAACTAAAAGGCTATGCCTCACTGTGGTATGAAAACATGAAAACCTTGAGGGTTAGGGAAGGGAAAGAACCTGTAAAGTCATGGCTCAAACTGAAAAAGAAAATGAGAGCTAAGTTTGTCTCTAGGGACTACACTCAAGACATGTTCATTAAGCTTACTCACCTAAAGCAAGACCAAAGACCTTTAGAGTCCTACCTAAGAGACTTTGAACAACTCACTTTGCAATGTGAGGTTGTTGAGAAATCTGAACAAAAGATAGCAAGGTTCTTAGAGGGGTTGGATGAAAGGATAGCTAGTAAAGTCAGGTTACAAAACATATACTCCTTTGAGGAAGCTGTCAACTTGTCTTTAAGGGTAGAAAAATTGGGAAAAGGAAAGGCCAGTGCTTCTAAGACACCTTCCAGAACCCCCACCTTCAAGCCTTTTGTAGGAGTTAAGATAGGAGAACCTGTGGTTCCTGTTAAGACTCCTTTCAACCTTGATAAAGGCAAGGCTGTTGAGGCAGGCCAAAGGAAGACTACCCCTCTCAAAAAGTGCTTTCAATGTCAAGGGTATGGGCATTTTGCTAGAGAATGCCCATCTAAAAGGGCTCTGAGTACCCTAGAAGTAATCCATTGGGGAGATGATGAAGTGTTGGTCTGTGATGAAGAGATGGAAGAGCCTGAGGTAGAGGCTAGTGAGGAGTTGATAGAGCCTGATGCAGGGTTAAGTTTGGTAACATGGAGGGTAATGCATACTCAACCACAACCTTTGGAAGAGGACCAAAGACACCAGATCTTTAGGACCAGATGTACCATCAAGGGTAGAGTATGTAACCTCATTATTGATGGGGGAAGCTGCACTAATGTGGCCTCCAAAACACTGATAGACAAGCTAGCTCTACCCACCAAAGACCACCCCCTACCTTACAAACTCAGATGGCTAAACAAAGGGGCTGAGATCAAGGTGGATAAACAATGTGTTATACCTTTCTCAATTGGTAAAGGGTATGTGGATGAGAGTCTTTGTGATGTTCTACCTATGGATGCATGTCACCTTCTGCTTGGGAGACCATGGGAGTTTGATAGGGATGCCATACACCATGGGAGAGACAACACTTACACCTTCAAGTATGGGAAGAAGAAGATCACCCTAGCACCTTTACCACCTGCTTTAAAGATCAACCCAAACCCCATGAGTGAGGCTTCCAAAGAAGTCATGTTGATAAGTGAATCAGAAATAGCACAAGAGCTAAGTGAGCTACAACCTGTATACATATTGCTAGTCAAGGAGACTGGGATGAGTATCATTGATATCCCTGAAGAGGTCAAAGCTATCCTAGAAAGTTATGGTGATGTCTTCCCTACTGAGCTTCCTAGTGGACTGCCACCACTTAGAGGGATAGAGCACCACATTGACCTAGTGCCTGGAGCTATCTTACCCAACAAGCCAGCCTACAGGAGTGACCCTAAGGCTACACAAGAGCTCCAACTTCAAGTAGGTGAACTACTCAACAAGGGCTATGTCAGAGAGTCCCTCAGTCCTTGTGCTGTACCAGCCTTGCTTGTGCCAAAGAAGGATGGGACTTGGCGTATGTGTATTGACAGTAGGGCCATCAACAACATTACCATCAAGTATAGGTTTCCCATACCTAGACTTAATGATATTCTGGATGAGCTAAGTGGGGCTCAAGTGTTCACTAAGATTGATCTGAGGCAGGGCTACCACCAAGTGAGGATAAGAGCAGGGGATGAATGGAAGACAGCTTTCAAGACTAAACATGGGCTCTATGAATGGTTGGTGATGCCTTTTGGGTTGTCTAATGCCCCTAGCACCTTCATGAGGTTGATGACAGAAGTCCTAAGGCCTTACTTAGGCAAGTGTGTAGTGGTTTACTTTGATGATATTCTTATTTACAGTTCAACAAAGGGAGAACATTTGCAACATCTGAAGATGTTGTTTGAGGTCCTAAGAGAAAACAAGTTGTATGGCAAGCTAGAGAAGTGCACCTTCATGCAGCCTGAGGTTTACTTCCTTGGGTTCATCATCTCTAAGAAAGGGGTAGCAGTTGATCCTGAGAAAGTGCAAGCAATCAAGGAATGGCCCATTCCCCAAACTGTTACTGATGTAAGAAGTTTCCATGGGTTGGCATCTTTCTATAGGAGGTTCATACAAGGGTTTAGTTCAATCATGGCCCCTATTACTGAGTGCATGAAGAAGGGAGAGTTCAAGTGGAATGAGAAGGCTGAAAGGTCCTTCAATCTGATCAAAGAGCTATTGTGCAAGTCTCCAATATTGGTTCTACCAGACTTTAACAAACTCTTTGAGGTAGAGTGTGATGCCAGTGGTCTTGGCATAGGAGCTGTGCTTACTCAAGAAAAGAAACCTGTGGCATACTTTAGTGAGAAGCTAAATGGGGCCAAGCTTAACTATTCCACATATGACAAGGAATTCTATGCCATTGTGAGGGCATTGAATCATTGGGGACACTACTTGAAGCCTAAGCCTTTTGTGCTTCATTCTGATCATGAGGCTCTCAAATACATCAATGGACAACACAAACTCAACCCCAGGCATGCCAAATGGGTAGAGTTCTTGCAATCCTTCTCATTCTCCAGCAAGTATATAGAGGGTAAGAACAATGTTGTAGCTGATGCATTGTCTAGAAGGTCTGTAATGTTGACCTTCATGGAGCAAAGGGTGTTGGGGTTTGAATTTATGAAAGAGCTCTATCAAGAAGACCCAGACTTCAAGCATGAATGGGAGGTACATCAAGAAGGGCAAGTCAAGAAAGGAAGCAAATACACAGCTCAAGAAGGATACTTATTTTATGGGAACAAACTGTGTGTGCCTAAGGGACCTTATAGGGGATTACTGGTCAAAGAGGTTCACTCCAATGGCCTTGCTGGTCACTTTGGGGTACAGAAGACCTATGACATCTTACAAGATCAGTTCTATTGGCCTAAGATGCTCAGTGATGTGCAAGATGCCCTCAAAAGATGCAGATCTTGTCAACTAGCCAAGGCACATTTTCAAGCAGGCCCTTACACACCACTTCCAGTACCCAACAAGCCATGGGAAGACCTCAGTATGGATTTCATTGTAGCCTTACCTAGAACTCAAAGGGGAAAGGATTCAATCATGGTGGTTGTAGATAGATTTAGCAAGATGGCACATTTCATTGCTTGTAAGAAGACTGAGGATGCCTTGGGGGTGGCTGAAATATACTTTAGAGAGGTTGTCAAGTTACATGGGGTCCCTAGAAGCATTGTCTCAGATAGAGACACAAAGTTCATGAGCCATTTCTGGAGAACCTTGTGGAAGCTATTGAAGACCAGGTTATTGTTTAGTACTTCTCACCATCCCCAAACTGATGGGCAGACAGAAGTCACTAACAGAACACTAGGGAAGATCTTAAGGAGCATTGTTTCTAAGTCATTGAAAGATTGGGACCTCAAGCTAGCACAAGCTGAGTTTGCCTTCAACAGAGCTCCCTCCAGCAGCACAGGTAAAAGTCCTTTTGAAACAGTTTATGGCACTAATCCTCTCATGCCTACAGACCTAGCACCAGTCAAAGGAAACAAGGCAAGCTATGATGCAAAGAAAAGAGTTGAGCAAATGATACAGATTCATGAGCAAGTCAAGAAGCAGATTGAAAGGTCCAATGAGTTGTACAAGGCTAGGTCCAAGGGGCCTAAGAAAGCAAGGAAATTCAAGGCAGGGGATCAAGTATGGTTGCATTTAAGAAAAGAGAGATTTCCAGACAAGAGGAGAAACAAGCTCATGCTAAGAGCTGATGGACCATTTGAGATATTGGAGAAGATAGGCACAAATGCTTACAAGGTGGATCTACCAGGAAGCTATGGTGTACATGGTACTTTCAATGTTGGAGACCTGAGTCCCTACCATGGTGAATCAGATGATGAAGGTGAGGAAGATTTAAGGGCAAATCCTTTTCAAGAAAAGGAGGTTGCAACGGGAGTATGTGACCAAGCCAAGACACGAGCCATGACACGAGCTCAAGACAAGATACAAACTCAAGACAAGACTCAACATCAAAACAACAACATCCATTCAGACAACACCATGACCAGCTATGACAATGTTCTATTCAGTCCAAGCCACAACCACTTCAAGCCTGCTAAGACAACACCACCACAACCAGAACAAAGCCTAGCCATCCACTTCCCAAGACTAGGCCACAACAAAGCTCAGCCAACAGCCCAACAAACCCAACACAACAAAAACAGCCCCCAGCCAAAAACAGCCTATCACAGCCTTTCTAAACAAGGTCCATGGGGCCCCACACAATCAAACAAGCCTAACCAACCCTCAAACCTATGTCTTGGGAAGGTCCTCTACAACTTTCCCCAGGACTTCCCTCCCAAGAAACAAACACACAAAGAGTTAGCTTAGGGACAACTTCAGACTGTCCAGATTTCAGCCTTTTTGCAGTAGTTAACATGTCACTATCAAACTTTCCTTTTATGATCAAACAAACTCGAGGGCCTTTTAGAAGGACCTTTGGCATCCATCCCACTTCAGTTGAGCTCAAGAATCAAGCTCAGAAGTCCACCCCTCCACCAGTTTCAACCCCAACAAACCCATTAAGGCAGATTGTCCTATTAGAATTACTTTTCTGCTTTATCTACTTTATGTCAGTTTTCCTGCAAGTTTGTAGCTGTTATTTTGTTTCATGTTGTAAGCCTTTGTGGCCCTAGATATCTCCTAACGTCTGAGTTGTATCCTTGTTGCCTATATAAGGCCTTTACCTAATGAAATGCAAATCAGATTTGAAGTAAAACATAAAACTGAAACCTTGTTTCTGTTGCATCTCTTGGCTGTGTGCTTGAGACAACTTCCTTTGCTTTGTGCTTGTAAGTGAGCTTGGGTCCTTAGCTGTGTGCTGGGATCAAAGTTCAACCCTCAATCATTGGCTTTGTGCTTTGGTTAAGGTCCTATCCTTGTTCTTTAACAATCAATTCAAACAGAAACAGAGTATTTGCAAAGTGTCTGAATCTCAATCAAATTGTCATTGTTTAGTTGTCTTTCTGAATAGTTTCAGTGCACTAAGCTTACTAATCGTATTCTAAATACGAATTCTAACATAGAAATCATGTAAAATACGTAAATGATATCGAGTAACCCTTCACCGTTACCTTTTCGCGTCTTTAATCGATTTCTAGAAAGTCTCCACCTACAATTAGATAACAATAGATGAATATCATTCACCTTGAGAAAGGCGGATAATTTAAAAAGCGAGAAAGACGGTAATTTTATTACCAATACGGATAGAGGAAGATAAAAGGGGAAGAATAAGACGAACTTACGTGAATTTGAGCAAGAAACGAGCGAGTTATGACGAATCTAAGCTTGGATGATTATGGAAGCTAGGTTTTGATTTGTGTTTCTTAGTGATGAAGTAATGTTGAGTTGTGAGAATGAAATAGGTTAGGAGTAGTATGAGGGAGTATGAAGGAAAAAGTCAAGAAAAAGTCAAAGACGACTTAAGACGGGTTTTACTTGAAATCTCGCGGAAATTCCAAATACGAACTCGGAAATTCTAAATTCGACTCGGAAAATTAAATTCTAAATTAAAACTAAATTTCGCTGAAAAGTATCCGTAAAATATTTTCACTATAAAAATAGGGTACATTTGCGGGTGTTACAATCACCCCACCTTTTAAAAAGTTTCGTCCTCGAAACTTGAGAGTAGAAAACAAAAGTATTAAGGACAAGAATCGGTTTTCAAAATTAATACCAAAACTTTTATAAGGGAAACATTTATGAAAAGATGTTCTTCTCGAAACGGTTTAAGGAAATTTTTATAAGTGCGAAACTTTATTTACGAATCACAAGAGTGCCCGTCGCGAACGAGTACTCTAGTTATCCAAATCAAATCATTGTCGAAATAGTGAAATCGAAATTCAAAATAAACGTTAGTACGTGCAGAACTAGTCACCAGACGTCTCCAATAACAAGTCCAAACATCCAACCAAACACAAAATCCAAATATAAAAGCGAAAGAAATCTATTTTCTCCAAAAAGGAGGTACAAAATCCATCTTTAGACTTCTTTGAAAAGTTAAATTAGAAATACAATATGGAAATTTGAAAGTTTCATCAAAGATAAAATAAAATAACAGGACATTACACGTACATAGAGCGACTCGCACAATTCACACACAATTCAGGGTAACAAAATATATACAAAACACGCAAAAACGAAACAAATCGAACTCTTTGGGATAGGAAGATCAAGATAAAGTCGGCAGGAAGATCTACAGGAATTCGACATCACTAACTCTACTAATAAACCAAATCCTCAAGAGAATGCAATTTACCCAATTTGAAACTCCTCATTTTAAATCATCAGAATTCTTACAAAAATATTCCATAATCACGAGATTTCAAGCTAATAACCTAATTATTCAGATCCATTTAGTATCTACTGAAGTCCATCGGCACGGTAGACTCCACAACTAACAATCCATATGGTAAAGGAGACTTACCATGAAATTCCCTTGATTCAATTTACTTCAAACTCATTATCCTAAATTTGCAATGAAATTTCTCATCTTCGAAAGTCAAAACACAATCAAAGCAACCAACATAATTATCTAAGATTCAACTAGCCTCATCCAAGGTCTCACGACAAGGGAAAATCCACAATCCATTAGCGGTTATAATGATTCTTTAATACGCCATAACATCCTTAATTCGATCATTACTACGCTCGAAGCCTCAAATATAAATAGTCACATTAGCAAACTATGGTGGTTACTAATCTTCAAGATAAATGGGTTCACTATTCTAACTTTATAATCCATAACAACCGAGCATTCATTATCCAAAGCTTGCAACGAACATTTCTCAATCTCGAACTATGATTCCTAAAGAATAAAAGAGAATTACTAATTCCAAACCACAAATGGCCAATTACTTGGCAATCAGACCGCCATTCAAATCATATAGTTCATCTAAAACTCAATATGAATCGATTTTCATTTATGACAATACTCCTCAAACTTTGGGTACCGGCTCAATTTCCCTAAAGCAAAGTCTCTTTTAGGATCCACCAATTAGAGACATCTAATTCCCAAATGACATACCAAGCAACCGTTATAATACCCAACAACAACGAACTATTATCATGATCAACTCAATTCTCAAAATGACACTACAATACCAAGCTCCAAATCTAAAACCACTAAGAGAGGATACATTATCACTATTAGGATTCATCCTAGAGCTTAAGTCCTATTTCTCATGATGAATTATAACATGAAATTTGCTCAATCCAAGGACACATGTTCTAGCTAAAGAATCCCAAATTACATCACGCTTATTCTTTGAGCCTTACAAACGGAATATCCAATCCACTAGAGAAAAGATGAAGGAGCAACGAGATAGAAAACGATAAGGAATCTCAAGGAGAACACGGGAATAAATAAGGCACGAGATTACAAAAGAGGGGCGCTGAAAATAACGAGGTCAAGGAAGAGACAAAGCAGATAGTAGAGTTATGAAGCTATCCGAGTAAGAAATAAGATACGAGCATGCGATTTCTTAAAGATCAATCTTGACAAAAACATTCAAGAATGGAAATGAAAAGGGATGATAGCACGAGTAAAGGTTCAAGGTTTAATCCACAAAATTTCTCCTTTCAGACTTAGGGTGATAGTAAAGCAACTCATCCCAAACAAAGGTCTCTTACAAGGGACCATCGTACCACAATCATCAAAGTAAGGTACACCTAGATTTAACAAATCGATTACAACCCAATCCATCCACCCTTTCATATAACACGGATTCCCAATTGCGGAATT
>JAIUZE010015302.1:0-16793 GCA_022085475.1 Heliosperma pusillum
GACAAATAACTTATTAATAACTACATCATCAAAATTATTACTTATATAATACTTTCCTAAATTTTCTAAATTAAGTTTGATGATGTAAATTTCACTATTGTGGATATAATAATACAAACTTTTAAGAGTTCATTAAGACAATATATACTTAAAAGACTAATATGAATCATATTTATAATCATATTTATGATCACTCCACCTCATGATATATTCCGATATGGGATAATTTTACAATTTACACCTTAGTATATATATTTACCACAAATATATTATTTTTTAATGTGAGACTTTTAACACATGAAGCAGTGTATCATCAAAATTACAATTTATGATGTTTTTCTAAATTAATTTTTAATGATGTAGATTTCACTATTGTGACATTATAATACAATTTTTTAAGATACTTAAAAAATTGTGGGTTTATACCTAAATTCAAGAATGACTCCTATTTATAATCATAAGATCATCCCATGTTATAGGAATTTTTCGATCTGGGACGACAATTTACTATCTATAGATAATATATTCAACACACACACATTATTATTCAACGTGGGACTAATAACAAACTAAGTAGTACACCATCTTATTCTATATAATATTTATTTCTCAACTGCGCTACTAAACTATTATATTTATATTAGAATAATAAAAAAATATTTTAAGTCATTTATTAAATTTTTAAAGTCATTTATTAACAATATTAAAAAATAGTTTAGAAACATGTTCGATGATCAAATTTTTTTAATCAAATTTTTTTTTTTTTATGAATAGTGTTTTGCGACGGAATTTGCGACGGAATTTCCGTCGCAAAAATTTGCGACGGAATTTCCGTCGCAGAATCTAGCTTTTGCGACGAAAATTTGCGACGGAGTGCTTGTGACGGAAATTCCGTCGCAAATGCCTTTTAGCGACGGATTTAAGGGTATTTGCGACGGAATTTTCCGTCGCTATTCAGATTTTTTTTTGTAGTGCTCCACCTTATGATAATTTTCCGATGTGGGACAATTTTACTACTTATATTATCTTTCAATGTGGGACAACTAATATGCTAAAAGTTACACCAAGTATATGTGCAAATAATATGAGTTTCTATACTTTGTATATTTTTTGAACACAAGTCATTAGATATACAAATGTATAAACCATATTGGCGTACTGAGTATGTGATATGCAAAACTACTGAAGATAAATTATATATAAAAATACGTGATTTACGAAATATAATATCCAATGTTACGTCAAAACTAATATATTGACCTTATCATCTTCATATAGGCTCATGGCATTTAGTGAGACCTCTTTTTAATTACTTCAATTGTCTAATTGATTACGGAGTAGTTTTTTTTTCCCCCTCAATTAATCTTACATATAGTGCATGAATCAGGATAGCAATGAGCAAATATCAATAATGGAATATGAAGTAAACGCATCCTTTTATACATAGAAGATCAATATATTCCGTACCTTATTTCAATACAAACTCTAGCAAAAAGATTACTATAAAATTCTTATATTATTATCTTTTACGTCGTATTTAATATACTCTATAGTTAAAGCATATAATAATACCACTAATATACATGGTTATGATAGATGTTAGGACGGAGTGTTAGATCTATTATAATCCTTCTCATGTAAAGTCTCCTAATTCAAATACAGTAGCTATAAATTGTAGTAATTTTTATCTAAATACAAATAGTTACTCGTATAAATTAGCATTTACAACAGTTGGGATCTCTTTTATTGGATGGTGAAGTACGGAGTAATATTTTACATTAGATTAGTATTAGTTATTAGATTTGCTTACTATGCAGGATGCAATGAAATATGAAGTATTTGATTTACCAACTCATAGTACCAATGATTCTTATAAAAGTTCGATTGTTGATTTGTTGGAGTCCTATACTCCTACAAAAATTTAAAAACTTTAAAATGTTTTCTTGTCGTACCGTATGTTACTAACTAACAATCTAGATAGCATGTATATCACAACAGTAATACACTATCTCCTAAAGAAATTGATTCCATCTTTCTTTTCATTAGTATCGATCATCTACAATATTACGTAATATCTTTTATTTTCAGTACTTTAAATAAGAAAAATAATTTAAAACTCAATTTTATATAAATTTTATAACCTTGATTTTGTAAAATAACTTAAATTTTATAATTAAGTCAATATAGTTAATGTAACCACTTAATATGATTAAAATATTAATATTAAATATGTCTTAATTATAAAAAATGGATTTTAAAACTGGAAAAAGAAGGCGTTCGGAGCTATATTAAATATGGTTACTAATGACAATTGACAAATTAGTCTATCATAGCAATTTAACTATCTAAAGATGCAATCAGACCAAGACAATAATTTTACCAAATAAAACAATGGTGTGATGTTGGCAAGGGGTAGATTAGTTGATAATTTCCATCCACGAGTTCCAACAGTCATCGTAATTTTTTTTCGTACCTGAAATTTCAACACAAACATGCATTATTAGCACAAATGATAACTCTAAACACTAAACACTGGCTAAGATAGAACTTGCTACTTGAACACAATAAGCACGCATACGAAAACAAAAAGAATCATCTAATCTACTTGCACTCAAAAATAAACTACATCTGAAATATTTGTTTGTTCGTGAAGGTTATATATATAGTAACTTTTACCACAAAGTTATTTCAAAATTCGGTGAACTCTATCCTTATCTTATTTTTATTATATTAATTTTAGTCTTCGTGAAATATTAAAGATGGATAATAACTCTTAATTAATTTTCTTAATATTAAGTGGTTTATAAAATTTAAGACTCTCGAAAGTCATTCGCAAAAGTTGGAGACTCTATAATCGCTCGAAAAAAGCTTCCTTTAATAATATAGATAGATATTGATATTGATTATTACTATTATCATTGTTATTATTTTATTAATTAATTTGTTATTATTATATTAATATATTTTTTAAAATTTATTATATTACTATTATTTATTACTATAATTTTATTTTTATTATTATATTTATATTTAATATATTTATTTATTAGTATATTATTACGATTAATTATTGGAAATATTAGTATTACTAACATTTATTATTATTATTATTTTCTTATATTATATTTAATATTTTATTAATATATTCAAAATATTATTATTATTATTATTATTTATATTTACTATTATTAGTATTTATATCATTTATATCATTATGTTATACTTATCTTATTAATTCTTTAGATACTTTTGTTAATATATTTATTACTATATTATATTATTACTAATAATGTTATCATTTATATTAATATTTTATAACATTATTATTATATTATATTAAAATAGTATTATACTAATGTTTAATATATTATTATTATTATTATTATTATTTATAATATTATATTGTTAAATTATACTTATCATATTTATTTTAATTACTATTTTTAATTTATTTATTACTATATTATATTATTAATAATAATTAGAAAGGTAATATTAATATTTTACTATTATTATTATTATTATTATTATATTAATAGTAAATTTTTATAAATCTTATTATATTATTCTTATATTATATTAGTATAATATTATTATTACTAATGATTAATATTATTATCATATTTATTATTGTATCATTATTGTTATAATCTTTATATTAGTTCAGTTCAGTTCAGTTCAGGTCCATTAAGTTCAGTTCAGTTCAGCTCCAATAAGTTTAGTTCAATTCAGTTCAGACGATTTCAGTCCAAAAGAACAGAGCATAAGGCCTTGTTCTTTTGGGCTGAATAATAGTTATGAATTTAACTTTTACTTAAAGAGTTTCTAAAAAGTTGAAAAGTTGATAATATTATTAGGAAAATAATTAATTTAAAAAATATAATCAAAATTTAAGAGTTTAACCATAACTTGGAAAGTATATGTATGAATATGATGTTGAAAAGTTGATAATATTAAAATTCAATCTTTATGTAATAATATATTTTATTTAATATTTAATTAGCCTAATAAAATTATGTGTAAGGTAGTTTTATCAATAAAAAATAAAATAGTGTTTTGAAATAGTTGGAGACTCTCTCGTTGCCTGAAAAAAGCCTCTTTTATATATATATATTGATTGACATCGATTATATTAAGTCAAATCTTCGAAATTTATATATAAAATGGATATTTTTACGTTTGTAATAAGAAGATGTTTCGGAAAATTATTTTTTCGACCCTAAAAAATAATATATAAATGAAGAAAAACGTGGTCAAAGTGTCGTCTCGTAGACCGCAAAAAGTCAAATGAGTAGTTTAGATTGGATTAAATGGAGTAGTTTATAAGGCCTTTTTTTTTACCAATTTTAAAATTGAAAAAAAAATACTTTTTAAACATCAAGGCATGCTTAATAGGGAGTATTAATTTTTTAATCATATATAATGATTACATTGATTATATTAACACAAGTATAGAAATCAAGTCATTTTAATAATTATATTTTAATAAAATTCTTGATATATTTTTTACCCAACGAGATGGGTTTCGACCCTAAAATAACAGGTCATTTAAGGTTCGGTTAGAACGAGTTGCGAGTCAAAATTTTCGAGTCATTGACTTTGAATAAATTGGGTTAGACGGATGGCTCTCTTTGGTCGCTCAGCCGCCTGGCGAGTGATCAGTCCATTTTATATATAGTTTAACTCCCTACTTTAGCTCGGTTTATTTGATTATTATACTTTGTTTAGTATATTTGTGAGTTAATTACGTGTTCTAGGTGTATTGCTCGTGAGCATTTAGATGCTATTTCCTAGCACATTAGCAAACATCAAAGTTCATTAAGCTAATGGAAGACATAAGAGAATGACAAGCCCAAGCATGAAGACTTGTAAAATGATTTGGTGTACAAATGAGAAACCAAAATGAAACCCAACTTAAGGAGTCCACAACTCAACATAGGGATGCCCTTTGGATGCTCATGGGATGTCAAACTATGCAATCAACCGGATAATTAAGGAGCTTAAAGGCATAACATTGGATTCCTTAAGCATTAAATGGAGCAATTAAGCAAATGTAGCCGGGTTACTGAAACCCCGATCGGGGTTTCCATTCCCCGATCGGGGTTTGGTCTCTGTGAAATCTTCCGTTTCAAGTCCCTCTCCCTATATAAAGGAGAGGGACCTCGACACTTAGAGTCATTCTTTTTCATATATTGTACAACATTTTACACTCTTAAAACACTCTTTTACATAATATCATTAGTCATTAGATTAGGTTTAGGATATCTTAGTTTTCATTAGTTGTTACAAATAAGTATTTCAATTTATATTACAAGTTCATTTGCAAGTTATTTGGTTTCCATTGTATTCTTCAATTCCAAGTTTCATTTCCTTTGTTGAGGTGATTATATTTCTTGTATTGTTTTGTTATTTCTTTCGGAAAATTCACATGGTACCCTCGAGGTTTGTCATTTTGCACGAAATACCCAAAATTTTGATCTAGAAAACTTTAAGAGGCCATAACTCGTGTTTACGAGATCAGAAAGTGACTATTTTTTTTTTTCAAATCGATCGTCTTTCCAAGTACTACAATTTGAAAAAAAAATTGTCGAGTTCGGAATTTGTAACCAAGAGATATGCTCGCTCAAAGTTTGTTCGGTCAAAAGAACTTTGACATGCAATAACTCCTCACGGGATCCAAATACAATAATTTTTTTTCCCAAATCGTAGTTCTCGGAAAGATGATCGATTTGAAAAAAAAATCGTCACTTTATGATCTCGCAAACACGAGTTATGACCTCTTAAAGTTTTATAAATCAAAATTTTGGGCATTTCGTGCAAAATTACAAACCTCGGGAGTACCATGCGAATTTTCCGTATTTCTTTTGTCATTTCCATTATTAGTTAGTTATCATGTTTACTTTATCATTTGTCATTAGATTTGTTATCATTATGCACGAGTAATTACTTTGTATAGGGAATTAGGGAAGCAATGCATAAATAATATTTGCAAATGTTGAAATGAGATGTTATGATATCAAATAGTAGTTTCTATCACATGCTTGCATTGTATTGTTAGTCTTTGATTATTGATCACAATCCTTGATTAAATTTGTTAATTCTTTCTATAAGTCGAGAGGCACGGAATTGAATTAGACTAAGCATGTGTTAGTAGATCGACCTAGCCAAAGCGAGAGTTCGTTAGGACCCGATCTATGGTTGACACTAATATCGAGAGGTGAATGTCTTTAGCCTAAACAATTATAGTGATTATCAATTTCCTAGTTTGACTTGAGCATTTACATAATTTGCATGTGTGACCCGACCTCCCTAGACTCTTCCTTTATTATTATTATTGTTTTAATCACCAAACCAAAAATCATTTGTGACCGACCTTGATAGAATTCACTCCATAACAACTTGCTAGCAACTCCCGTCTCCTTGTGTTCGACCCCTATTACTACATTCATTTGTGTCTAGGGAAATTTATCTTTACATAGGTGTGCGATATATCCTATCAGCGAGTGACACTCAAGTCGCTTTCCCGGAGAGCGACCATAATCCAAGTTCCCGGAGAGCGACCATAATCCTTGTTCAGGTTGATTTCACACAATCGGTCTGTATAATTTGAGATGTGGTAAGACGCCATTTCTATTACAGGATTTTGGTCATGCATGGTATTTATCATACATAAGTGCCTAGTTTGGCAATGACTAATATAGTGAAGGACAAGCTGGGAACCACCAAATCACCAATGGACGCGGGATCCCTTGATGTATATAAGCGATTGAGTTGGGTACAAAGATGAACAAAGACACCTTTTGGATTACACCCTCCATTTCGGTTATTTGGTTACCCGTCCTATTTTTTGGGTTATTTCATTCACTTATTTATCTATCTATACTGATACAGTCGGTCTTGCTTTAGATGTACCATTTTGGTCTGAAGCAATAAGACGAGATTTTGTAACCACTTTACAGTTAGATGTAACCATTATAGAAAATAAGTTGATATAAGTTGTGGTTACATTTTATCAAAAAATGGCAATATAATCCCGTCTTATTTTTCAGACGGAAATGATCCGTCTGAAATAAGAATTTGCGATATTGATAGGCTTCTAATAGGTGATTTGATCATTCAATTACAATATTGTCTACTCGTCATCCAATAACAGAGTATACGTAAAACCGTTTACTGGAAAAGAGTGGGGATCACGACCCACGATTGAATCCTACCAAAAAGGCAAAAACATTCGAGACCTCTTTTTTTTTTTTTTTCTTGCGCCGACATTACAGTTTATTTATGTTATCTTTGTCTGCAACTGCCAACTGTACAACTATTCCTAACTTCCACGACCAATCATCTCTCCCTCCTACAAATCAACCGTCCAAGTCAGCAAACCATATGGTCAACTCTCAAAATGATCCTGCCACGTGGAAATGCTTATATTTGATCAATAAGTATCTCTTAAAACGGCTGTATCCGTCTCGAAATCAAAATTGGTTAAAGTCGAGAATTTGTGATGCGTAGCACATGATCAACTCTTGACCATTCTTACGTCTAAAATTGAATTATTAAAATCATTAAAGTGGTAGAATCAAATCATGCATTATTGAACTGAATCATTATATTCATAGTTTAATTTAATTCCTCCTTTCCAATACTGTTCTTTATCTTTATCTAAGTTTGGATATTCATTTAATCTTTTTTATATTCAGGTTTGTAACTTAGTGAAAGTCCGTCTCTTTATATAACCGTGTTACAAAGTTCATTAAAATTTTGTGGCATTGAAGAGGAAGTGAAGATGTTTGAAATACCATTTTCACTGCATGAAAAATCTCCTTTTGATACAGAGACTGTAATATCTATAACTGTGTTCTTCAGTTTAATATGTTTATGCATTATTATTGGTCATTTATTGGAGGAAAATCGTTGGGCTAATGAATCCATCACCTCCCTTCTTCTGGTAATTTTATTTGATTTTCTGTTTTATTTTTAATTTAAATAATACCCATTTTGGATTGATTGTGTTTTATGTTTGAAGTTGTGAACTTAGAAGATTTTGGTTGAATTTGATTTATTGGTTGATTCAATAGTGAATAATGATTTTGGTGAAATTGTGTGAATTAGTGATGAGTTGCTAAGTATACTCCCTCCGTCCCAATCATTTGTTTACCTGTTTATATTCCGTGTGAGTGTATTTTTAATTGAAAGTAAACAAATGATTCAGAAATAGGGAGTATGGAGTGCATGTTAATCTTGTAGGTGGTGGTCCTAGTGAAGTAGTAATATAGAAATGTAACTTAGTGAATTGTATTGTAAAGGGTATGTTTGGATTGGGGAAGAAAGCTACAAACCGCGTAAGTGTCATTGAGTTCCCCGCGTTAGGAAAAGAGGATGAAATCGTTGAACTCATGAAGTGGACTCTCTCGTATTTTGGGTATGTCCATGACCAATTGCTCCGTGTGGAATTTAACATGGTATCAAAGTCATGGCTACGACAATAGATTTGAGTAAAAAGGGAAACAAATGGGGGTAAAATTTGCAATTGCGCAAGGGGAAATCCTCGGATGAATCCAACAACCTATGAAATTGCTGCGACAATGATTTGGTCCCCTTTTATGAGGGAGAGTGGGAAGAAAGCTACAAAGGTACTTGAGTAAAAAAGAAAGGAGAGTAAGAGGTGGTGGCGGATAGAGAATGTAATGATGTAATGATTAACCCTAAAAAGGAAACCAGGACTTAGTGACGGTGGCAGATAGGGGACGAAGATAAAGTAGGGTTGGTAATGGTGAAAGTCATTTTGAAGATTTGGGATGATGGCCTAAATCTCAACTCATTAACAATATAATGTTTAAACTTTCTGATGATATAGGTTACATTAGATGATTTGTTAATTATGTGAAATAGGAGTAGTAATTAGAGGTGGTCGGTTGTTAAATCTGCAGTAGTTTTTTTCGAGCAGGAGCTTCCCGAAACCTAGGTAGTGTGGAATCGGGTAAATGGTGTTATGAACTGGCATTAATTGTGAACAAGATGCTGGTCTGTATTTGATTCTTTGATAACAAAAGTGAGATTATTTTGCTCATTTACTGGTAGAGCCTGATATGGTAGCCAATGAGCTTAGTCGGATTGATTATGTGTAGAAGATGGTTCATTGATTCATTTGATTTACTTAATTACTATTCGAATAATGCTAAAGGGATTCTTAATTTCAAATCTACTATCCATGGCTATAATCGGGCTGGTTGATCGTTGATGTATAATAATTAGATCGTGGATTGATAATGCCATCATTTTGTGAATACATATGGCTATGAAATGGTTTGCAACTAATTGAAATTAAGATAGCGTGTTTGCAACTATGCATAATGCATATCTATGACTGCCGTTTAACTCTTTTCAATTATAGTATATGACCAACACTAATGCTATAATGTAGGGTTTGGTGGCTGGAGGAGTTGTATTATGGATAAAGAAAGGCGAGGGTTCACGCATACTTGTGTTTAATGAAGAGCTATTCTTTATTTACCTGCTGCCACCAATCATTTTCAATGCAGGGTAAAAGCTTGCTATATCATATTTGCATACACGGTGGCATGATGCGTAACTTTTATGATACTCGGTATTTATTAATTTGGAGTTTGGCAGATTCCAGGTCAAGAAAAAACAGTTTTTCAAGAACTTTTCGATCATTTTGATGTTTGGAGTGCTGGGCACAATAATATCATTTTGCCTTATATCAACAGGTAAGACCAGTGTTTTTTTTTTGTCATACTGTGTTAGCATTTCAACATTTCGAGTAAAATAGTGGTACCTAATACTTGGAACTTCTACTCAGCATTTATCTCAGCAGTCTTGGAATGTGAAATTCTGTAACAAGGTGAAAAGCATGTTTTCAGCTACCATCTTTGACCTGTTATTCATAAAGATCCTGGTTATTAGAATAACATTCAGACTGATGTTCGATATGTACTTTTATCTCATTAAGGGTCACCCTGACATAACATTATACATTTCACGAAGCAGGGGTAAAATTGCGTTTATCTGACCCCATTGCCCTGTTAGTTGCCATAGGTATGAGTGTCTAAGTTACAGGAGTAATGCTCTCGATATGACAGTAATTGTGTAATAGAATCTATCAGTACCAAAGCTAGGGTGGACCTCCAATGTTTCCTTAAAGGATGCTTTAATAATCCTTTGAAGCCTTGGATTATGAAATTTTGGCTTTGCAGTGACGATTTTGCTCGGAATTTTCAGGTGTATTATTTCTGTTCAAGAAGATTGGTCTGACTCAGCTTAATATTAATGACTTTCTGGGTAATTTATCATAAAAAGCTTTTTAAAGGGCATTTTTATTTTCTGCATTTGCCCAAATGTAGACTTACATCGATTGTTTTTTTTTTTTTTTCTGCAGCCATGGGTGCTATATTGTCGGCCACAGATTCTGTTTGTACCTTGCAGGTATGCTTATTAACAATAGAAAACATATAGCTATTGCTAGTTTGCCTTTGCCCCACTAATCTATAATGATTTCACTTGTTATCTTTAGGTCCTAAGTCAGGACGAAACACCATTTCTGTACAGTGTAGTATTTGGAGAGGGAGTCGTAAATGATGCAACCTCCATCGTGCTTTTCAATGCAGTTCAAGCACTTGATTTAAGCAGTCTAGGTACCATGACTGCCTTAGCATTGATGGGGACCTTTCTTTACCTGTTCATCACCAGCACAGTCCTTGGAGTATTAGTAAGCTTTCATCGACTTAGTTTTACTTCGAACTACAGTTGAATGCTACCTGGCCCTTTCAAAAGGAATGTGTTTTTTTGGGGTAAAGGGAGCCACAACAGGTTATGAGTACCTGCACTCAGTGCCCTTACTACCGAGCTAAGTGACATTTGCCATGATGAATTGTGTTCGGTAGTCTGCTAAGTATTAAAGATAATGAATGCTCCTTGAATTTCGCATGACTTTCTTAATCACACCTTGGAACTTTACTTATCAATGCTTCCTGATGGAATTATTAGGGTACTATTAGAAATGTTTGACACCCCTTTTGTTTCCTATATGGAGGATTATCTCCCACTATGACGATAAATATGTGCTGCTGTTGCATTACTTGTGGCTTTTAATTTTTCTGATTTTCCTTGTATGTCTGAAATCTTATAATTTTATATTGGTCTAATCTGCAACCTAACATTACAGGTTGGTCTATTGAGCGCGTATCTCATAAAGAAGTTGTATATTGGAAGGTGAACAAGTTCACATAAATTTATCTCCCATCTTATTTTCTGCTATTTATACCCATTTTCATTAACTGCTTTAGCTTGACCAATATCTACACGACTACACGGTCTACACCTACTCTACTTATTCAAAATTAACTCGAATTTACTGTTTGCCAGTTGCATCTTAGTTTGAATGTTTTGAATAACCTTTTTCTCGGTAGAGTCTTACTAAACAGACAGTCACACACATACACATGAAAATACTCCATTTATTGATGTCTTTCTTTATTTTTCACCAGACATTCCACGGATCGTGAAATTGCACTTATGATGCTCATGGCTTATTTGTCGTACATGATAGCTGAGGTATGAACTTCAACGATTAACAAATCAACAGCTTGATTTATCATCAACCTGATAGTATAAAAAACGCAGTCTGTCATTTTTATTTTTCCTGTACTTGGGGATGAGATCTGTTACTAGTAGATGCCAAATATCTGTTGGTTAGGACTGAAGAATTATTCACTTGCTTTCGCTGACTATATATTTGGTCTTAATTAGAGACGGCCCAGAAAATTTACTGCTTGAATATACGTTTGCTGTATCGATAGTGCATTAGTAGACATGAAACAATGACGGTGGGGTATTTCCGTATTTGTATAGCTTCTTCTTATCTTAGTTTTGATATATTATGAGGTGGATCATGGATAGCCTGAAAAGGAAGTACTGGTGAAGATATTAGTCCATTTTAATACACTTAATTCTCGGAAATATGTTCGCTTTTGTACTTTGCTTTTTGTTTATCTGCATTAGTCAAAAACTTAAGCTGATTGGTTGCTTTCTTCTTGCAGCTAATGAGTCTTAGTGGCATTTTGACGGTATTCTTCTGTGGGGTTGTCATGTCACATTACACATGGCACAATGTATCTGAGAGCTCAAGGATAACTGCCAAGTAAGAGCTTTGTCCTTTTCATACCAATTTTCGTCGTAGATAAGTTTCAAGTTGTAATCTCATCTCCATAATCTACGTCGGAAATCAGTGGTATTATTTACTAAACTTCCACTTGTATGCACTCCCCAATCCGCATTTCTGGACAGTGTGATTTGACATTATTAGATAAGAGTAGATCCTCAAGAAAAGACAGATAATCTATTACGAGTAATTTTTTAATATAAGAAATCAATACAAGGAGACTCATTAAAAAGCTTGTTGTTCTGAAGCAATTTAGATGATGGTACTTAGATGGCTGTTTTAATCTGTGTACTTGCAGGCATGCTTTTGCTACAATGTCGTTTATTGCAGAAACTTTCATATTTTTGTACGTGGGTATGGATACACTCGACATTGACAAATGGAAGGAGAGTAACGCAAGGTTTGTTTGCCCTTATTCATGTTCGTCTGATTTTCTTGTGCTATAAAAATATTGTAGACATTATTTTAGAGAGAAGAACCTACGGATTAAAAAGGGAAGATCCTAGTAAAGGATGTTGTCTGATATCTACTTTAATTCTCTTCGACATCCAGTGGCAACTTGAGTAAAACTTCCTAGTAAGTTTGGAAAACGCTCCCCTGTTCTTTCCGGAATTTGAAAAATGCACTGATAATTTCATAGAATGACGATTGCTTCATAGTAAAATAAACACATTCACTTTACTGGGTCATTTTGTTTTGTTCCGTTATAATCCCAAGCCAGACAATAGCGAGTCTTTGGCTCCACTGGACTAGTGGAACTGATCCAACCAACTCAAGTTATAGAATACGAATACCCTAGATGACATACGATTCTTCTCTACAATGCCAATGCACTAATCTAATGACACTCTTTAATACAGTGCTGGAACTTTCCTAGCTGTCAGTTCTTCAATGCTTGCTTTAGTTTTGGTTGGGCGAGCGGCATTTGTGTTCCCACTTGCAACTGTATATAGCTGGATTAAGAAAAGGGAAGAGCATAAAATTGAATTCCGAAAACAGGTACTCTTGAACTTTCTGTCCAAAATCCAAATTACAACCTTTGATTAAAAGCTGCTGTACTTGTCTCAACTGTTAAATATTTCAGGGTATAATATGGTGGGCAGGGCTAATGAGAGGTGCGGTTACTGTAGCGTTGTCTTATAATGCGGTAAATACTAATTTCAGATTCTCTCACTTTTGATGAAAAGGTCAATTGTTGTCGCTCACTGAAATTTCGCCTATTGTAGTTTTCATCAGGTGCTGGAGAGACTGTCTCGAGCGAAAGATCACTAATGATCACCTGTACAATCATTGTTGTTTTGTTCAGCACTGTGGTTAGTATTTCATATAGTTTCTCTTTCTACTAAGATGTCCAACTTAGTCTTTTTTTAGCATTATCAAATACTTAAGAGAGATATCTAGGGAAGTTCTTGTTGAATGGCGTTCCCCTTTTTGTTTGAAGTCCTGAAGCCATTACCCGTGCCACCGTGTCACAGTAGCTTCTATCCTTAATCTTTTCTATTTTGAAGTGGAATCGACTGACTCTACTGTGAGACTGCCTCACAGTACGAGACCTCTGTACATGACTGAGAAATCTCTTACTGGACTTACAGACTTGGTCTCCGTCTCTAGTCGGTATATTTACGTAAATCATTTGTTTATTCCAAGAACAGGTGTTTGGTACAGCCACAAAGCCTTTAATAAAGGCGATAATGGGAGGTCCAGTACGTGCATACTCAGATGCAACCGATATTCCGAGCCTTGAATACTTGGACATCCCTTTCCTCGAAAATGGGGGACCTACTGAGAACGACAATGATGACGACCCTGAGCATCCACGAAGGGGCATTAGTTTGATCGTGAAATATCCCACATCAGCTGCACATCACATTTGGAGGAAGTTTGATGACAAGTTTATGAGACCTGTATTTGGTGGCCGAGGGTTTGTGCCCTACGAACCGGCCTCACCTACAGGTGCTGCTGATCCAAGTCATGAGCTTTAAATCTCAATGATATTTGTAACTATTTTTTATGCACAGCTTATATTTTTTCACTTTAAAGTTTTGTAAATGAATTGTATGCAAAGAAATTTGCGGGTTTTGTTTGTACATTAATACATTATACTCCGTGTATATGTTGAGATCAAACTCTACTAGACGGCTTGGTACATTGATCAAGAATCCGAAAAGAAAGCAACTGGTTGAAATAAGAAATAAAATCACAGGTTTTGTGGAGCTTAATTCTTCTCAACTTTCAGCATTAGATTATTCATAATTTTATCATTTCTCCCCTTCACAATGTTTGCATACTTTTTTTTTTACATTATCGGAGGAAAGACAAGGCCTTGAAAAGGGTACGGTCTTTTCAATTAAGCACCTTCTCTTTTGGGTTTTCTCTCACAAACAAATAAAATACATTATATTTTGCTTACATGGATGAAAAATGCAAGTGGCCAGAATATATTATTTTATCGATTTGTGAGAGGAGAAGATCAGATTAGAGAAGATCAGATCAGAGAAGACCTGAAAGAGACTGCCCGTAGCATTCCTCGATATACTAATGTTGTATCGAGGCTGAAATAAAGTTTGTTTCAATGTTCCAAGTTTAGTAACACAAGGGAATATGAGTAGGAAAAAGACCTACAAATTGTCCTTTTTGAGGTAAAACACTTGCGTCTTATTAGCTTTCATTAGGCCTTCTTAACTTATTTCTATCATACAAGACAAGAATATGTATATACCTTCACTTGCACTCCACTTCTTCTAAGTTGTAGTAACTTGTTATGAATGCCTTTAGCTTCTTGTTCCCACATAAACTCATTTCTTCTCTTTGTAATCATCATCCATACTAGCTTTCATTCAACACACCGAAATGAATCAACGGCGGAAGAATAATCTACAGTCCGCGGGCATTTGCCAAAGGTTGTTCTGCTTCTTCATGAAGTCCTTGGCAGCGCAAGCTGCCAAGCCCGTCACCTTAGGCTCCCCGGTCATTAACCAACAACCCCGAATCACAAGTCGCAGTCGCTTTGATGAGCAGACCCTTGCATCGATAGAAATTGAAGACGATACACGTGCATTGCTCGATAACAAGGCCGGTGGAGGGTTTTTCCAGGATGACAGGAAGTTTACGGGCGAAAATGGGACGAGTAAGACTAAGACTCCAAGGAAAATGGTTAGCATTAAAGATGAACCTGAGATTATAAATCATCCAAACAAGAAAAGGAGGAAGAATAATGAGAGACAAATGTTGGGTTTGGAAACAGGAAATGAAGATGTGAGACCATTGAGATCAATTCTGAAAGTGGGTTCAAAGTTGCGTGAGACATCAGTTCAAATGATCAGTCCAAAGCGTACAAGGAACAGCACCATGTACTAATTCGAGTAATGTATTGTATTTGCCAATTATTAGGCTAATTAGTAATGTTAACTTGTTACTTATTTCATGCTAAATTTTCATCTAACTTATGTAATGGAGTATGTTTAGTGAATTGCTTTTGTAATATTGGCAACTTAATTAATTACAAAAAATTGTAATCAGTCATTTTATAACCCCGCCATCTTGTATGAGTAGAGGAAAGTCGTCTGTGTTTTTGTGTATATCATCCGGTGTAGTTTGGATTCGAGCCGAGTAGAACCATAAGAGCGGTAAAACTCTAATTCTTAAGGCTTGAACCCAAAACCTCTAGTTAAGTTAGAACAATTTCAGAACCTCATACCACTTAATTTAAGTGGTCATGGGTAGGGAAGCTGTCTGTGAGGACGATAAGAAACTAGATTTATACAAACGGCACTTATTCAAGTAATTTTATAGATTTATTAACAATGAAATTCAGTCACCGTTAGCGCTCAATTTAGTTAAGGTACTAATTTTATTATTTTAAGGTACTACTATTCAAGGAATAAATAATTGGGCTTATCCAAGGGGATCTATGTAGAAGAGGGACGAAATCCCAAGAGATGAACGTTGGACTAAGGGAAATTAATAAGCGCTCTGGTACATTTTTTCAAAAGTATCAACGGTAATATAAAGCATTCCCCACTGAGAAAGTAGTTACGAGTAGGGCAGAGCACGGATCGGATATCCGATCCAAAGTGCTAGCTCGGATCGGATATCCAAATTAAAATTTCTAAATTTAGATATCCAATATCCAAACCAAATGTATCGGATATCCAGTGTTCGGATATCCAAAATAATCGGATCGGATACGGATATCCATCGGATATCCATATTTTGGAATTTACATTAAAATTAAGTTTGAAACACGATCTTGTTCATCGTTTTACACGATGATTTTCTTTAGTATTCGTACTTTAATGTTCTCGACATAAAATTTATATACAACTTACATATTTCTCTTATAATTTAAACTTTTATAAGTTGTTTTATGAAATAAAATTGTATTTTCTCGAAATTATACTAGAAAATTATAGTTTCGGATCGGATCGGATATCCAAATATTTTAGTTCCAATATCCATATCCAAACCAAAACCAAAGATTTCGAATCGGATATCCGATCCAAACTTAACTTTCGGATCGGGTATCCAAAAATTCGGATCGGATACGGATCAGATATCGGATCGGTTTGGATAATCGGATTTTTTGCTCAGCCCTAGTTACGAGGAGCCGGTACAG
>JAIUZE010015303.1:0-43789 GCA_022085475.1 Heliosperma pusillum
CATATATGTCACATTCCTTCTTCTAAGTTTCGAGGACGAAACTTTTTAAAAGGATGGGTGATTGTAACAACCCGAAAAGTACCCTATTTTTCTAGTGAAAATATTTTACGGATACTTTTCAGCAAATTTAAGTTTTTAATTTAGAATTTATTGTTTCAAGTCGAATTTTGAATTTCCGAATTCGTATTTGGAATTTTTGAGAGATTCCATGAGAATCCCGTTTTTAAGTCAACTTTGACTTTCGTTGACTTTTTCCGACTCGCCTTGTAATTTTGAAGACCGAAATTTTATTTAAAAAAAATATATTTTTAATTTATTTTTATTAAGATTTATTTGGATTTATGATAATTTAATATAATTATTTTGAATTTATTCGGAATTAAAGAGAAGGTTTTACGGTTTAAACCCGAACATCATTTAACTATTCCCGAGCCAACTTAAATCCCGAAAACAAACCCGAAACCCGACTTTGGTAGCACACGCCCCATGTCATCTTTTTCCACTCACTTTGGATATTTTCTTTCTTTTGATTAAACTAATAATAATATCTTAGATATTTATAACTTTATCGATCCGTCAACTGAAATTACGCAAATCGCTCGAAAAACAGATCCGATTTCTTCTAACATCACACGGCTCCTCTCCTCTCTTAAGCTAGATATTTTCCTTTCTTTTTCATTACAATAATATAATATCTAGATATTTGGTTTAATTAACTTAATATATAATTATATCTAATCAATTATCGTAATATAATTATTAAACCCGAGTCAATTCCGTAACAATAATTTCAAAACCCGACTCATTAATTCCTCTATATGTACACGGCCCAAACTCCACCATTACTCACTAACTACCTTTTCATTTTACAATAAATCAACTTAAGATCTAATTAATACTTTCTTTAATCGTTCTTCATCGTTCTTCGTCGTTCTTCGTCGTTCTTGAGCAAAATCGTCATAAAACCTTCATTTCTTATTCAAATCCGTCTTAACTTATATTTCTGGAATCTCCTCTTCGCTCTCCATCTTCAAGTACGGTTTATTTTCTATTCCGACAAAATCATTTTCAACACTTAAATTATGGAAAATCAAATTTTAATTCTAACAATATTATTCTTGTCATTTCTTATAGGGGAAGATTTTGAAGACGAGTTTGGTGACTCGTATATTTTGGGTGAAGATTAGTAGACGGGTTTTTCTTTACTTCTTATTTTGGTGCTACTTGATTTTGCTAGCTAAGGTAACAATTCCGATTTACTCGACGAATAAATGCCACAAATCTTTTGTTTTAGTTCATGTTATTATGATTTACGGTTTTTAATTAGTAACATGATAAGTTGTTATTTTTATTATGTTGTATGAATTTTTGATATGTTTAGTGTTCTTGATAAATTTGGATAATGGTTCATAATCATGATTTTTGTATGAATGATGGTTGAATTGGTTGTTAAATTGGTTGTTGTTAATTAGAATCATGTTAGAAATAAATTGGTATGGTGGTTGGTGGTGGCCGAATTGGGTGGCAGCCCAAACCAGCCCAAACCAGGCCGGTTCAGGCCGGTTCAGCCCCGGTCCATGCCGGTCTGGAATGGTCCGGGAATCGTCCTTTGGGTTTGTGTCGATACTTGATTGTTTTGTTGTGGTTTTGTCGGGTTTTAAATATGTTAAAGCATGCGGGAAATATTAAGAAACGGTTTTAAAAATGACGACTCAAAACAGGCCCAAACCAGGCCCGTGGGCCCAGTCCAGGCCCGTGTTAGGTTCGGCCCAAATCAGCCCATGAGTCACCTTTTTAGTCTTGTGACGGTTTTTGAGTTTAGTGTTAATTTATCGTGTTTTGTAATATTTAGCAAGTGGGAAATTTTAATAAGTAAATTATTTAATTAAAAGTATTTTTCATAGTATTATAATTCCTCACATGTTAGAAATTATATTACGAGATTATAGTTTAATTTGATATCCTTTAAGTCATGCGGGTTTTCGTAAGATTTAATATTTCACATGTTAGAAGTTTTAATAAAATAAACATGTAATGAATATGATGATTTTTATGTTAAAGTCTAATTGGTAAAGACTCTGTTTCTAGCCGGTTTGACCAAACGGGTTGGTCAAACTAAGATCTAGTCAGCCCCGTTTTGACTGATGACCCGTCGCGGGACTCGGGTCGGGGATTTGTCTTCAAGTAAGGTTGTATTTAATTAATGAATTAGCCTTAGTAGATATGAAGGCGATAATGATATTTGATTATGTATTTATAATGCAATTAAGGTCACATTATGGAAGTTTTTCCGTGACCTGTTTGATTGTCTGATTGTGTCTGTTTGACTAAGTACCCATAGAGAATTATGAGTATATGGCGTCTTGAGCATTCTAATTCTAAATGAGTATCTTGGACCATGTCATAGATAGGCCTTACTATCTTTAACGAGTATATAGTTCACTGCTTGATAGCTTTTGTGTTCCGGCCTGGGGGGCTTATCTCCAAGTCGGAGCATGGCTGCCTAAGAGTTCCACTTTGGGAATGGAGACAGCTTAAGTACTAGCCAACTCTGTCTAGGGGGTCGCCTAGTAGAGATTCTTGTGTACGTTTGGTCATGAGACGGGGAATGGAATAGCTGTTGTCGCTAGGTCTGATCAGTCTAGGACTAGGATGTTTTCCTACCTTGTGGTATAGCCTCGAGTTACAGAAGTCGACTATTGACTGGACTAAGAACTTATGCCTGTTTGTAGAAGTATTGGTCTTTCATGTTTGTATGATTCTATGAATCTTAGAAGGTGAGATGCAAGCCGGCTAAGGTTGATAGAGTTTGGATTACCGTTGTTAACTGATTCACATGATATTATGTTTGATTAGGGTTTAAATGTAACCTCTGAGCTAGCATACCAGCTTCCCTACCTCGAGTTATAGTTATTATCGATTCACATGATAGCATGAAGCTTTCATATGCTAGGTTATATGTTAGTTATTTGTTTCATAACATGAAAAGCATATCGTATATGTTAAGTTTGTATTTTCCATATACATCTCTTTTATGTTATTCATGTTTTATTAAACTCGACATTTCGTGGCTGGGAGAACTCGGAGTTACTCCCCACTGACTGTGGCTTCCGTGTTTATATTTAATGCGGTTGGCAGGTTGTGATGCATACTTGGGTACATTGACGAGCTAGCGAGCGAAGTATTTACCTTGGACCTATATTCGGTTCTTTAGGATTGTATATTATTATACACTCTTTTATTTCCGTATTTATACGGGAGATATGTCTCCCGTTTTGGATATTTCTTTTGTATAATATTATTTCCTTTTTGTTATGAACCTTTTTATTTAAGACACCTTTGTTATGTATTCTCATCTTTTATTTAGTTAAATTATTTTTTTCTTTCCGCAAATTTGAGGGTGTCACACCTAGCCATAGCTTTGAGTCGGGACTACAAATGGCTGCTTTGTAGGTAGTAGGTTCGTCGCTTTCAAAAAGTAACACATTATAGTCATCATCTTCCTCTATAATACCAAGGTATCTATCAGGTTGATGACTAATTCTGCTTGACCTCCTAGGTTCCGAAGGAATAATGACCATGTCAGACGAAGAGGGAACGTTTTCCTCGTCGTCGTTTTCGGTTTCTGGCTCTTGGACTTCATCAAGTTCAAATTTTCTCCCACTCTGTCTTTTAGAAATAAAATCATTTTCTAAAAAGACTGCATCACGACTGGTTGGGAGTATCCTATATCTTTGACGAGTTTTTAAAGTAGGCCTCTTGTCCCAGCCGACGACTTGCCGCCGGTAGGTCGACCGGCTGGGAGGCTTTTGAATTTTTGGTACAAATTTAGAAGTGACCCTTGGTTGGCCGGCTGGGAAGCCCCTGAATATTTTTTTATGAGTTTTAATTTCGCCTTGGTCGCCTTGCCGGTTGGCTAGCCGCCGGTTGCTTGAACGGTGGGGACCCATGTAATGCCCTCTTCTTCTTCTTCTTCTCTCTTATAAATTTACATGTGACGGTTTCTATGTTTAGTTTACGTTAGAATCTTTTGAAATAACCTTGAATATTGATGTAAGAACTCATTTAAATCATTAATGCCTTGAGTAGTTAATGAGTCTTGGTTGTTGAATGATATTGATGTAATACTCTGTATTTCGTGGTGTTGGTGGCTCGGCCGAGTAGGGCTTACTAGTCCGAGTACATAGTGTACTCGCTCGAGTATATGTTACTCGACCGAGTTGATTTGGCTGATGTCTTAGGTTGTGTTCCGAACTCCGGTACTCGGCCAAGTGATATTGGTAATCAACCAAGTAAGTCGTACTCAACCGAGTACATGTTGTACTCGACCGAGTACGACAAAATTAGAGGGTTAGTCGGACGTTTGATTAAGGGTTAGTAAGAGGAATTAATTTCATAATCAGTTTACGTTTTTTGATTTCCAAAACCCTAGTCTCTCAAACTCTCCCTAATTCCTCAAGACACCCTTTATCATCTCGTGCCGAATCTGATCATTGCTACGTCAATTGATTGGTTTGGTAAGTGTTATTGATTATGATTTGATTGTATTGGGTTTATAACCCTAATGAAATTGGGGAAAAGGGGATTGTGATGTTGATTATATGATTATGGATGGTATAAGAGGGAACTTCATAATGGAACGCTTTTGACTTGCTTGGTTGTTTTCTATTCACAGAAATTGCAATAAGTTAAGGTTCCCCTACTTAGTATTTGTGTTGCTAATTAATGAGATGATATTGTTATTGTGATATTGATGATGTTGTGATTGTTGATATTGATGATGGTCACTATTGTGACGATGATGGACTTTGCGGTGTTGTAGTGGTTACTATAGGCATTATGGTTTGGTGATTCCATTGGGAGACGGATCACACCCCGATTTCGCCCCCGTAGTTATCCCGCGGGGACGTCCACATTAATGTTCCGGGTTTGTCTCCCTGCGGTGAGATGGAAGTTCGACATATGTGCCTACGGTCCAGGGTCAATTGGTGGTTTTGTAGAGCAAGGTCGGTACTTGAGTCTACTGAGGTAACCAGTGCGAGCCCTCCGGTTTCTCATCTCCTTGTGCTTATCTCGTGCGTTGGTTTGTATATGAAAATACTGAACCTTTACTTTTTTTACAAAACTGCTGTGATCCATTGGGTGATGGTGAGCCGGTGATCGCATGTAAACGATAGCATTGCGTGGGATCGAGGATGGGATCACCATGTTGAGTCTAGCTTCCGCTTATTATTCTTGGAGTCTTGAACATTGTTATTTAGTAATACTAATTTATCATGTGTTGATTTTGGATAATTGGACAGATGATATGCCATCTTTTTTGGGATTCTGTATTGACATTTAAACATTGATTAGTAAACATTGTTTCTTTATTGCTTGTTTTGATATATACTACCTCGGGCAGCCGAGATGGTAGCACTCTCATGCGCTAAGGGGGTCTTGTAAAGCACCTTGGCGTATGGGGGTGTTAGAAAGTGGTATCAAAGCGATCGATTTTTGAACCTAAAACCAATGAACCTAATGAACTAGGAGTGTCTAAAAAAAATGAACCCAGGTAGGAGTCATAAGGAGCTACCGCAAGGATTCAGGAGACGTCCCAGAGTCGCACTCTTGCCCCTATGGCTCTTACTTTGTCACCATGGGAAGTGTCGGGGCGTTATGAGTATTTAATATTGTTCATATGTGCATGTTGAGAATATGTGACATGGAGGTGGAGGTGGAAGTTGAATGGAATGGAGTAGTGATTTGGCATGTGTGTATCACATGAGAGTGGTATGGAGGATGTAGTGAGATGTGAACTACATGAGATGTGGTATAATTATATGTTGCTAATGAAATATGATGGCATGATAATGAGCTCATATGAAATGGATTATGTATGAATGATGATGATGTTGAACATGATGATATGTAAATGCTGACAAGCATGTTATATGTGTGATTACTTGAGATTATGTAGTATTCATGAATAGTGGCAACTTTGACTTGAGATTATGCTTATTTATTGACTATCATGCTAAGGTATGCGTTACGCGTGAATTTGAATTGAATAGTTATGTTCAAGTATAAGAAAATGATATTATATGTTATGTATGCATGTATGCTTGAGTAATTGCTGTACGGGGGCTATATAGTTACATGAATCGACCAAGTGGGGGCAGGGTACTTGACCGAGTAGTGGCTACTCGACCGAGTACCTTGACACTCGATCAAGTGTGAGGAGTTGATGTGAAAATGAAAATGAAAAAAATAGTGACTCGACCGAGCGCATAGTAACACTCGGCCGAGCATGAGCAACTCACCGAGTACCATTATGACTCGACAGAGTAGAGGTCCCTGTATATTTTGGACAAATACTGTATTAGGTCTCTCGAGCGAGTATATGTTGACACTCGACCGAGTGTGTGTGACCCGACCGAGTGCCTTTTTGGACTAGATCAAGTGAAAGTCTTTGTATGTTTAATTGGAATTCGGTATTTCATGTACTCGACCGAGTACATGTAGTCCTTGATCAAGTCAGGTCGACTCAGACGAGTGGCTTGTTGCACTCGACCGAGTGTTTGTGTGTCAGGACCGTAGTCTGTTTTTGGCCGTAGGCTTATGCTTACATTTACCATTCTTTTTTACGATACCATGCCTGCTACAAGATCTAGTGCGTCAGCTGCAACTGCGGAGTTCAATGCTGATGAGGATGCCAGACTCGTGGAAAAGAACGAGGCTTATAATGAGGCCCTTAAGAGTAAGTGTGGTAATCAGGAAATGGTCGTTAACGCTACTACCATAAGCACTGCCATCGCCCGTCACCGACCAACTACCTATGAGGATACCAGTACGCCGCATCAGTTAGATGATTGGCACCTGAAGATGGAAAGCATCTTCGAGGTCGTCGACTGTCCAGCGGAACTATTCGTGGAGCAAGCCGCTTTCTACGTGAGGGGTCACGCGGGGAAGTGGCGGTTCAAAGAAATTACGGCCATAAAGGAATTCTATGTGGGCGAAGGAGAGAAGGCGACTCTTTGGAGGGATTTCAAGATAAAGATGAGGCTGGAGTTTGTTCCCGAGCATGTGAGGGGGAATCCGAGGTCCGAATTCGAGATCTTTCGAATGGCTTTAGAGATATCCGTGACGAAGTACTACAACAAGTTCACGGAATTGGCAATCTATGCCGATGAGATGCAGTGGAGTCAAAAGTCCCTAGCTGAGAAGTTCTTGAAAGGATTGGTGTTTAGGGTAATGAAAAAGCGACTACTGACGAGGGCTTGTAACCTTAAGGAGGCTTATGAGAACGCGGGTCAAGCTGAGAGATTGGTAGTTATGCAAAGGGGGCTACAGAGGCGGTGGAGGGTGGCAAGAGAAAGGCAACAAGCGAGGGTGGACACAAATCAATCTATAACAAGGGCAATTATTCGCAGACCAGATCGTATTCGAGAGGTGGTGGCTACCGCAGAGGACAACATTATAGAGAAATGGAGGTAGAACCACTAGTGAGACTTCCGGGTTGAAGTGCTATTGTTGTGGTGGTGTGGGCCACAAAAAGTTCGAGTGTCCATCAGGAGGAGGAGGTTGGGGTTACCAACCCTCCTATCAGCGGAGTTATTCGCAAAGCAAGGCTAGTAACCGACAAGGAAGTCAGAGTGGAACCGGCGGTGGCTACAATCCCTATGGTGGTCATCAGAGGCAAAACAACAATGACAATGGGGATAACCAGAGTTCGGCTACAACAATGAGGATAATCAGAGGCAGGTTGTTACTGGTACATTCCTTGTCAATAATATTCCTTCTTTTGTTTTATTCGATTCGGGGGCAACCTATTTGTTCATTTCAAAGAGTCATGATGTATCGTTGGGGTTGGGTAGTAGTGAGTGTAGCAGAAGCTGAGGGACAGGGCATGACATCAATCAGCAATGGAGACAAGGGACAAGCCAATGGGGGTTAGATGATAAGCATTGTTAGCCAAGGGGGGTTTTAAATGGGTATCCAGGGTTCAGTCAAGGGGCAGGGGATGGGTAGCCAGGGGGGGAACTTCACGCAATGGAATGCTAGTCCACACAAGGCCACCAAGAAGGTCCATGATAGCCAAGACACGAGCCATGACATGACCACACTCAGCCAAAGACAAGCCCACTAACACCAAAACAAAAACTCACAAAAACAGCCAACAAGAGCCACTTGGGGGAGGCACAACTCCCACCACACCGTGAACTACCAGCTACCACCAAGCCCAGCTAAAACCTTACCCACCTAGGTCCAAAAAAGTCCTAGGGAACCAGTCCCAAATCACAACACAACTACCCTAAAAATCCAAATCAAATTCAATAAAAAGCAGAAAAGCATAAAGCAGTATTTGTCATTCTGTATTTGTAGCCAGTATTTTGTTGTATTTTAGTAGTTAATCTTGGTCCTTAGATGATATTCTAGGGTTGTATTAGATCAAGCATTGAGGCCTATATAAAGGACCCTTGCTCTTTTGTAAAAGACAGTTTATGTTTTGAATGAAAATCTGAGAATTCTTCTCATTTCCAAAATCTTTTCAACTTGTCCATTGCTGTAGTTGAGAATCAGGCCTGATAACATCCTGTGTTAGGCTGTGGGTGTTGATCAAAGTCTGTGGCAAGTTAAACATCCATGTGCTTAGACTGTGGGTAGTTTACTTGTTGTTTGGCTTAAGGTTTCTTACCTGTGCTAGGCTGTGGTAAGGGGGCTTAGTTAGTCTAGCTTGTTGTCTAAATCCCTGTGTTAAGCTGTGGGATTTGGATGGCATTCATACCCTTGTGTTTGCATTGAGTCTGAAGGCTATATTGTGACCAACTCCACACATACCCCTTCAATATCACTGCAATTCTAGCATCAGAGCTTTGGTTGTGAGGTCATTATTAACCTAACTACAACAAAAATACAAAAAAAATAACCCAATGAGTGAAGAGAGGCTTGCAGGTATTGAAGGCAAGATGGATCAGCTAGCAGGCACTGTCAATGTAGTGCTGGCTGCCTCAAACGCTGTCAAGGAGACATCACACACCCACTGAGAGGAAGACCACCCCCTAGAGGCAGAGGCAGAGGTCATGGCCACATGGGAATGGGAAGAGGACAGCCCTTGCAGGAGGAAGAAGGGACAGACTCAGGAGAAAGCAATAGAACCTATGAGGAGATTCATGATCACACTGACAAGCATCTCAAGGTAGAAATTCCTGAATTTTCTGGTAGTTTGAATCCTGATGACCTACTAGAATGGATTAGGGATGTTGAAAAGGTGTTTGAATATAAAGGTTACACTGAAGTAAAATCATTTAAGGTTGCTGTGTTATGACTGAAAGGGTATGCATCCTTATGGTTTGATAATGTGAAACACCAAAGGATTAAGGAAGGTAAAGAACCCCTTAGATCTTGGTCAAAACTGAAAAACAAAATGCTAAGTAAATTTGTCACTAAAGATTACACCCAAGTCTGTTCATTAAGTTATCCAAACTGAAACAAGAAGAGAGTTCTGTAGAAGCATACCTAAGGGACTTTGAACAATTGACTCTCCAGTGAGAGGTCAATGAGAAACCTGAAGAAAGGATTGCCAGATTCTTATAGGGTCTAGATAGGAGCATTGCTGCTAGAGTCAGGATGCAGCCTTTATGGTCCTATGATGATGTTGTCAACCTACCCTTAAGGGTTGAGAAAATGGGAAAGACCAAACCAGCTATGTCTAAGCATGCTGCTAGACCTATGTACAAACCTTACAGTGGTGTTAGAATGGGAGAAACCCCTAAGACAACCACCCAATCAACCATAGACAAAGGAAAGGGAGTTGTGAACTCTAAACCTAACCCCACCCCAACTGAGAACAACATCAGATGTTTCCAGTGTCAAGGCTATGGCCACTTTAGGAAGGACTGTCCTTCTAAGAGGACCATGACACTTATGGAGGTAGAAGAGTGGGAGAAGGAGGGACTGGTTGAGTATGAGGTTGATGACAGTATGGTGTTAGAAGAGGTGACACCTGAGGAAGAGCCAATGCAGGACTTGGTCATGGCTCACCCTGATACAGGCCATAACTTGGTCCTATGGAGGGTCATGCACTCCCAACATGCCCCATTAGAGGATGACCAGAGGTCTTTGATATTCAGGAGTAGATGCACCATTCAGGAGAGGGTTTGTAACTTGATAATTGATGGGGGGAGTTTTACTAATGTGGCTTCCATCACCGTAGTGAACAAGCTAAGCTTGGTTACTCAAGAACATCCACACCCCTACAAACTGAGATGGCTTAACAAGGGGGCTGAGGTGAGGGTTGATAGGCAATGCTTAGTCCCATTCTCTATTGGGAAGGTATACAAAGATGAAGTATTATGTGATGTAGTACCAATGGATGCCTGCCATCTACTGCTAGGGAGGCCTTGGGAGTTTGACAGGAACACAACTCACCAGGGAAGGGATAACACTTATAGTTTCAAGCATGGGGGAAAGAAGGTAACCTTGACACCTCTACCACCCAACCAGAGGAGTTATGGGAGTCCCAATATGCCAGAGGAGGTCAATGGAGTTCTGTTCTTATCAGAGGCAGCCATGATTAAGGAAATGAAGCAAGAACAGCCTGTGATCATCCTACTATCTAAGGAAGTTGCAGAAGGGGAGGGCTCCAAACTGCCAGCAGAGGTTGAGCCTTTGATCTTGAGGTACAAGGAGGTCTTTCCAAGGGAATTGCCAGATGGACTACCACCCCTAAGAGGGATTGAGAACCACATTGATTTAGTCCCAGGCTCTATGCTGCCAAACAGGCCAGCCTATAGAAGTGATCCAACTGCGACCAAGGAGTTGCATAAACAAATTGAAGAATTTATGAGCAAGGGGTTTGTGAGGGAGTCCCTAAGCCCTTGTGTTGTACCTGCTCTGTTGGTGCCTAAGAAGGATGGCACCTGGAGGATGTGCACTGACAGTAGAGCAATGAACAACATCACAGTCAAGTACAGGTTCCCCATTCCAAGGTTAGATGACATGCTTGATGAGCTAAGTGGAGCTCATATCTTTTCCAAGATTGATGTAAGGCAGGGTTACCATCAGGTGAGGCTCAGAGAGGAGGATGAATGGAAGACTGCCTTTAAAACAAAACATGGCTTGTATGAGTGGCTAGTGATGCCTTTTGGGCTGTCCAATGCACCAAGCACCTTCATGAGGCTCATGACAGAGGTGTTGAGGCCTTGCTTAGGCAGGTTTGCTTTGGTTTACTTTGATGACATCTTAGTATATAGTGGCAGTAGAAGGGAACATCTCAGGCATCTTGAGACAATATTTGGGATCCTAAAGGAGAAGAAGCTATATGGAAAGCTAGAGAAGTGTACCTTCATGGTTGAGGAGGTTGCATTTCTAGGATACATTGTGTCAGGGAGAGGTATATCAGTTCACCAAGAGAAGGTTGCAGCTATAAAAACATGGCCTACACCTAAAACCATCACTGAGGTGAGGAGGTTCCATGGGTTGGCTTCATTTCACAGGAGGTTCATCGAGAACTTCAGCTCAGTTGTTGCACCCATCAATGAATGCTTGAAGAAGGGGGAGTTCCAGTGGACTGAGGAGGCCCAACAGTCCTTTGAAGGGATTAATAGGTTGATGTGTGAGACTGCAATCCTTAAGTTACCTGATTTTGATCAGCTGTTTGAGGTGGAGTGTGATGCTAGTGGGGTTGGCATTGGGGCAGTCTTGATCCAGAGTCAGAAGCCAGTTGCCTATTTTAGTGAAAAGTTGAATGGGGCAAAGCCTAAGTACTCTACCTATGACAAGGAGTTCTATGCTATCATCAGGGCACTCATGCATTGGGGGCACTACTTGAAGCCAAAGTCCTTTGTCCTGCATTCAGATCATGAGGAATTGAAATACATCAGTGGCCAACACAAGCTAAATCACAGGCATGCCAAATGGGTGGAGTTTCTACAATCTTTCACATTCTCTAGTAAGTATAAGGAAGGGAAGCAAAATGTTGTGGCAGATGCTCTATCAAGGAGACACTCTCTAATAGCAGTCATGGAGCAGAGGGTATTGGGGTTTGAATTTCTAAAAGAGTTGTATAAGGAGGACCCTGACTTTGCTGAAGAATGGATCACACAGACTGAAAAGGGGAGAGCTCAGGGGAGCAAGTACATGCTGCAGGAAGGGTTCCTGTTCCAAGGGAATAAGCTATGCATTCCAAGGGGTTCTTACAGGGATCTACTCATCAAGGAGGTGCACTCAGGAGGCCTAGGGGGACACTTTGGGGTTCAGAAAACACTTGATATACTGCAGGACCAGTTCTATTGGCCAAGGATGATAGGTGATGTTCAGGTTGTCCTCACGAGGTGCCCAACATGCCAGCAGGCCAAGAGTTCTTTCCAGGCTGGGCCATACACTCCACTACTAGTGCCAAGTAAACCTTGGGAGGATGTGAGCATGGACTTTATTGTTGCACTACCCAGAACACAAAGAAGTAAGGATTCTGTACTGGTTGTTGTTGACAGGTTTAGCAAGATGGCTCTCTTTGTAGCTTGCAAGAAGACTGAGGATGCTGCAAGTGTTACTGAACTCTACTTGAAGGAGATTGTGAGGCTGCATGGGATTTCAAAGTCAATAGTCTCAGACAGGGATACTAAATTCATGAGTTATTTTTGGAAAACCCTATGGAGACTCTTGAAGACAAGGCTATTGTTCAGTACTTCCCACCACCCTCAGACTGATGGCCAAACTGAGGTCACAAACAAAACACTAGGAAGGATCTTGAGGTGCCTGGTCAGCAAATCTTTGAAGGATTGGGACTTGAAGCTAGCTCATGCTGAGTTTGCCTTCAACAGGGCATCCTCATCTGCAACAGGTCACAACCCATTTGAAGTTGTCTATGGGGTTAATCCACTTATGCCCCTAGAGTTAGCTAACATACCAAGGGAGGAGGTGAACTTTGATGCAAAGAAGAGGGCTGAGCAAATGGTGAAGCTACATGAGGCAGTCAGGAAGCAGATAGAAAGGGCAAATGAAAGGTACAAGAAACAGTCCAAGGCTCCTAAGTCAAGGAAAGAGTTCATGCCAGGGGATCTACTGTGGATTCACCTAAGAAAGGAAAGGTTCCCAGCTAGGAGGAAGAACAAGCTCATGCCTAGGGCTGATGGTCCATTTGAAATCATAAAGAGTATTGGTCCTAATGCTTATAAGGTTGATCTACCTGGGGACTATGGGGTTCGTGGTACTTTCAATGTAGGGGATCTCAGTCCATACTATGGGGACTCTGAGGATGAGGAGGATACAGGCTTGAGGACACGCCCAGTTCAATTAGGGGAGGATGCAGCAGGAGCTGAGGGACATGGCAGGACATCAATCAGCAATGGAGACAAGGGACAAGCCAATGGGGGTTAGATGATGAGCATTGTTAGACAAGGGGGGTTCTACATGGGTATCCAGGGTTCAGTCAAGGGGCAGGGGATGGGTAGCCAGTGGGGGAACTTCAGGCAACGGAATGCTAGTCCATACAAGGCCACAAATAAGGTCCATGATAGCCAAGACACAAGCCATGACATGACCATATTCAGCCAAAGACAAGCCCACCAACACCAAAACAAAAACTCACAAAAACACCCAACAGAAGCCACTTGGGGGAGGCACAACTCCCACCACACCGTGAACCACTAGCTACCACCAAGCCCAGCTAAAACCTTACCCATCTAGGTCCAAAAAAGTCCTGGGGAACCAGTCCCAAATCACAACATAACTACCCTAAAAATCCAAATCAAATTCAGTAAATAGCAGAAAAGCATAAAGCAGTTTTTTCCACTTTTGGTTAAGCATTGAAAGACCATCTCCAAAAGTCTTTTGATTGTCTTACCTAGTATTAGAAAGCCAACAGAAGAAGGTCAAGGAGGCATTAATGAGCTTCGTACACAAGCTCCAAGCCAACACCAAGCACCAACACAACCTGAAGCAAGTCACTATCATATGTCTGCATTTTGTCTGTTTTACTATTTTTTCCTTTTGTATTGTCAGTCTGTATTTGTAGTCAGTATTTTGTTGTATTTCAGTAGTTAATCTTTGCCCTTATATGATATTCTGGGGTTGTATTAGATCAAGCATTGAGGCCTATATAAAGGACCCTTGCTCTTTTGTAAAAGAGAGTTTATGTTTTGAATGAAAATCTGAGAATTCTTCTCATTTCCAAAATCTTTTCAACTTGTGCATTGCTGTAGTTGAGAGTCAGGCCTGATAACATCATGTGCTAGGCTGTGGGTGGTGATCAAATTTTGTGGCAAGTTAAACATCCCAGTGCTTAGACTGTGGGTAGTTTACTTGTTGTTTGGCTTAAGGTTTCTTACCTGTGCTAGGCTGTGGTAAGGGGGCTTAGTCAGTCTAGCTTGTTGTCTAAATCCCTGTGTTAAGCTGTGGGATTTGGGTGGCATTCATACCCTGGTGTTTGCATTGAGTCTGAAGGCTATATTGTGACCAACTCCACACATACCCGTACAATATCACTGCAGTGAGTCTCTAAATGATGAGGTATTTATACCTTCTACAGAGTATGTATCGTGTAATAAGTTGTTTAGAGGGGTGTCAATTATCGTGGGGTAGGTGGACTTTCCTGTTGTTTTGTTTGAATTTCTGTTAGAGGGATTTGAGGTCATTGTCGGGATGGACTGTTTGGGTAGATATAAAGCTAATATAGACTGTCATCAGAAGAAGGTGTCAATAAGCGGACATAAAGGGGCTAGAATGTCGTACCAAGGGTTCGTGGTGAAGCCTAAGGTGAAATTGAGTGCAGCTATCACATCGAAGAGCTACTTGAGGAAGGGATGCCTGATGCTCTTATGTCATGTTAGAGACACCAGAGTTGAGGAGTCGACAGCATACTAGATTGAGGTGGTGAGCGAGTTTAATGATGTTTTTTCGGATGAGATACCGGGGTTACCTCCGAAGAGAGATGTGGAATTTACCTTGGAGCTTAAGCCAGGTTCGGGACCAATTTCTAAGGCCCCGTATCACATGGGACCGAAGGAGCTAGAGGAGTTGAAGAAGCAATTGAATGAGTTACTGGACAAGAGATACATTAGACCTAGTGTATCGCCGTGGGGTGCGCCAATTCTATTTGTGAAGAAGAACGATGGTAGCCTACGGTTATGCATTGATTACCGTGAGCTGAAACATGTGACAGTGACAAATAGGTATCCATTACCTAGGATTGATGACCTATTTGATTAGTTGAGTGGAGTTTTGGTGTTTTCAAAGATAAATTTGACATCGGGGTACCATCAGCTAATGAATAAAGGATGTTGACATTCCAAAGATGGCGTTTTGTTTATGGTATGGCCATTATGAGAACGTGGTGATGCCGTTCAGTTTGACGAATGCACAAACGGTATTCATGGATCTTATGAACCGGGTCTTCTGTCCATAATTGGACATGTTCGTGGAAGTATTCATCGATGACATCTTAGTTTATTCTAAGACTAAGGAGGAGCATGTAGAGCATCTGAGGATTGTGCAGCAGATTTTGAGGGATTACTAGTTGTATGCAAAGTTGTCGAAATGAGAATTCTGGTTAGAGAAGATTGCTTTATTTGGGCATGTGATATCGAAGGAAGGAATAATGGTGGATCCGAGTAAGATTGAGGCGGTGTGTAACAGGGAGGCACCAAAGAATGTGGTTGAGGTAAGAAGTTTTCTGGGTTTGGCTGGGGACTATAGGAGGTTCGTGAATGACTTCTCAAAGATAGTTAGAGCTATGACGGCGTTGATGAGGAAGGAGAACAGCTTTTGTTTGGATAAAAGTTGTGAGGCGGAGTTCCACACTTTAAAAGAGCGTTTGACCACAGCTCCTGTGTTGGCGTTACTTGAGGGGAGCGAGTATTTAGAGGTGTATACGGATGCATTGAAGTGTGGCTTGGGGTGTGTGTGTTGAAGCAGAATGGGAAAGTGATTGCTTATGCTTCAGACATCTGAAGCTTAATTTCGCGCTGAATATTTAGAGGCACTATTTGAATGGTGCCAGTCTCAAGATGTTTTCTGGACCATAAGAGTCTGAAGTACATCTATAGCCAGAAGGAGCCGAATATGAGGAAACGGCGTTGGATGTAGCTTATAGGGCATTATTACATCGAAATCATCTATCATGAGGATTCATAATCTCCCACTCAATGCAAGGTGTCTTGCAGGTCGTACTTGCATTTGATCATATCAAGAGTGGTTTCCTCGATCTGGAGAGTAACTGTCTGACCGAAATTATCTACCATAGATACCTTCCGAGCGTGGCCACGCATTTTCAGCTTACTACTCCTTGAGTGGCCTTGAGATTTTAAAACAACCCTGACAAGGGGTGGACAATTCCTATCGCACTATTCCCTTTGCATAGCCACAGCTCATCATGACCCAAAAGATGCCCATTTGACCCCAGTTACGAAGGTCGTAGAGCATAAATCAAAGTTACTCTGAAACTTTGCCACCTTAGGCGAACAGTCTTTAGTCAAAGAATAGACTCAAAAAGAATACTATAGTAGCTCTTGCCACGACCAGGCTACAAGAGTTGCCAGAACTCTATAAGCGGTCACTGCCCGACAGATTGTCCCTTACAGTCTGTCTATGTGATCGACTGGTCATCCCTATGACCCTTTGACGCTTGAACTTACCATCAATCGCACCACATTATAGTCACTTCGAGATGTTACCTCATATAAGCAACTAGGGGCCAATGCTATGTTAATCCAATCCACTTTAATGGTGTTCAAAATTGTCTCTACAACCCATTTGGATATAACAAAGCACAAGACGAGTTTTAGAAACTCAAACGATAAATGTGATTATCATATATGAACAATCAATACAATGTTATTGCTTCATATCATATAATCTAAATTTTATTTCGTCCATGACAATTCATGACGATCTTGTTAAATGCAATAAAGGCTTGGGTAGTGAATATACCATATATTCATTTATTCGAACATTGTAAATTGCCTTTTCCTTCCATCCAACGTTATTCCTAATAACATGAATTCAACTACGTACATGTCTAGATCTCTACCTAGTGATGGGCTCTTTAACTTCAAAGATGCTCCCACTCGTTATCATGATAACTGATAGGTATTTAGGTGAAAGGATCTACCATTAGCTCCTTGTAAGCCACCGTATCCTCATCATAATGTACTAGGTCTCTATTTGTAATACTTATGATGATTGACTCTTCAATCACTCTTTTAGTTATTCGCTTCTTGTATAACAAAAGTACGCCTAGGATTTCGGTAAATCCTTATAAGTTTAGAAATTTCGATTTGTGTAACCTTTACCACATTATCAAATTTTCTCTACCAAACACAAGAATGTATCTCTAGTTCTCCTCGAGGACTCTACGGATGTTCTTGTAGGCTATCCAATGACTCTCATGTGGATTGATTTGTTTTAGGCTTGTCATGCTCCCAGCATAGAATTCATTTGGGTACGTGCATGTAATGGCATACATGATAGGCCTAATGGCGGAAACATCAGTACTCATGTGATCAACAATTCTTAGGTTCAGTGGATGACTATGACCCTTTCATAGTGATCCCACTTTCATCAATATGAATAACCTATTTTAACTTGTTGAAATAGATTAAGGATCTTATCAATATAAGACACTTTTCTAAATGACCAAATAAAATCTTCTATTCCACAATAGATTTTGATTTTAGTATACATGTTGCTCTCTTTGATCCAACATTAAAATCCAACCACTCCTTTTAAAAAAGGTAACACGAATACGTTAGTCACAATGAGTGATGCGTCATTCACGTGGAAAACAATCCCTCCCACTGAACTTCATGTCTTTACATGATAACTTTAGCTCCCACTTAACTTCATGTCTATACATGACATTAACTCCCACTTAACTTCATGTCTATACATGATATTTCGACAATTTGAGTGAAAAACTTCTTATATCTCATAATAGAAAAAGATCATCATAACCTCTAGGTAGATACCATAGGCTTGTGTCACGTACACATCTTATTCCAAATCCCTATTTGGACATGTTGTTTTGTGTGTATCTTGCACACGTCTACTATGAGTTATTTTACTGATGATATAAATCTAGGCAAAGTTACTCATTAACTTAGCTTTTGTAGACCTCTACATGTTGATTAATGCAACTATAATTGGACACTTCCAATTAAAACATCTTCATGTTTATAGAATGATTTTTGGACAACTCCAAAACATCATTCCCTTGCATCGATTCCACTTAGTTTCATAAGTCTCTCATGTGTTCTTAACTAACAATTTTTGGAGTTCTTAACTAGGTTTTCGTTGTGGCTTATTTTCTCCCACTCTATCTTTAGAAAAATACAACTATTTTCTTTAAAGATAGCCTTATGAGTCACAAACAATTTTGTACCCATATATGTGAGGGAGGTAGAAGTATCACAATATGACCATAAATGATCCACTAAAGACTTTATTGTAAAGACATCGAATCTTAGCTTTGAGATAGACTAGTTCTAAAGCTAAAGAGTTGGACTCATATTCATGTCAAATACTATCTCTATAAGTGTTGTAGCCAATTGGTTTGGTAGATTCCCTACTTTGAGTTCAATAACCCAATTTCGACTTAGTAATTGATCTTTCAAAGTGAGAATAAAATTCTTAGCCTTTTATTATAATGATCCAATCATCATAATACTTATATGATCAAGTTGAGTCGATATAATTTATGTTATTAGTTCAAGTAGAGTATAATGACAAGTTTTAGAATGAAAAAGTTTCCATAAACCGAGTGACTTAGATTGAAAACCAAGTCACTAATATCCAATTACAACCAAATGTTAATAAAAGGAAATAAACAAATTTTTATTGTCAAACAAGGAAATAAAGAGTTTCTAAAACAATGTCACAAAACACAACCCAATAAAGAAGACAACACAAAATAAGTCCAAGCTTCCATATGCCTTCATCCTTTGGTGGCTACTTTAGCTTCCCTTTGAAGAACCTCTTTAGGCTTGCTTGTCCTTGCCCTTGGCCTTGCTTGGGTGCCCTAATTACAATTAAAAAGGGTAAGAATAACAACTTGTATCTATATACCAAAGTTGAGATCATAACATAAAAGAGAGGGATGAAAATTTACCAACGGAAAACATTTTCCCGGCTTTGATATCTCCTAGATACTTGGGGCAATTCCTTTTCCAATGCCCTATGCCATTACAATAATGGCACTTGTCCTCGGTTGAGGCACCTTTCTTAGGCTTGAGCGAGCTATTCTCAATAGCTTTTCCCTTGCCTTTGTATGTTGAGGGCTTCCTCCCTTTGTTTGCACTCTTTTTGAACTTCCCCTAGCTCTTGTTATTGATGTGAAGTTCATCCTTGGTAGTGCTAACATTTAGCCCCATGTCTCTCTCCGCTAGCACAAGCATTTTGTGCAACTCGTGAAGAGAGGTTTGCATATTTTGCATATTGTAGTTTACCCTAAACTGCACATATGCCTTGATTTTTCCCAAGGAGTGTAGTACACGGTCAATGACTAGTTGTTCGGGAATGTCAACCCCTTGCAATTTAAGAGTTTCAACATGCTCAATCAATTTGAGTACATGAGGGCTAACATTTTGGCCCTCTTTTAGGTTCATGTCCAAAAACGCGGATGCCGTTTCATATTGAATGATTCTAGGAGCTTGTGAAAACATGATCACAAGCTTGGCATAGATCTCATAGGCCGTGCTCATCTTTATGGCACTCCTTTGGAGATCGGCCTCCATAGAGAAGATCAAAACGTTTTTGATCGCGGTGGCTTCCTTTTGGTAAGCCTCATAGGCTCGCCTTGCGGCGGCGGTTGACCTTTCATTAGGTGTTTCAGGAGAGGCTTCGGTAAGGTATCGAAGCTTGTCGTCACCTTCCGCGGCCAAACGGAGTTGCGCATCCCAATCGGCAAAATTAGCGCCATTCTTAACTAACTTGCATCGATCCATAAAGGATCGAAGCCATGAAACGTTTGTGAGAGTTGGAACGTTGGTATTTGGAGTTGCCATTGCGAATAAATAATATTGACTACAAAAATTAGACATAAAGGAAATGTCAACATTTATCATTTTAAATATACTTGTAAACATTTTAAACAAGTTTTTAACATTTAAATAGTGACCTCTACCGAACTATTATAAATGATTCCAAGATCCAAATTCATATCAACTTGGGCACGGTAAACCGATTCATCCCTTATTAACATAATTTCGAAACACATGCGGTCGATAATATTACTTTAATATTTATCTTAAGCCCGAAACACATGCGGCTACGGTCGCGAATATTTCCGTTGAGCTCAATCCAAATTTCGAAATAATAACCTTTATTACCCCACTTACCCAACGTAACAAGTTTAGCATCCCGGTGAGCCGAGCCTACTTCCTTGCGAAATTGGGATTCATGGGTTCTACAATTTTTTAAGGCTTGATCTCAATTATTTATAAAGAGAGGTCATTTTATTATCTATCTTGTTTAAGTGAACTATATTGATGAATTATCAATAATTATAATTGACACGGTCGAATAGTCGATAAAATATGCATGTCATGTTATGGCGATTTGGCAATGCATGCAAAACATATTAAATAAAATGCAAGCATAAAAGAAAAACTCCTAGTATGGCCTTTCCTAGAATAGAAAATCATATACTCTATTACAAATTCGGAAACCAACTCCTTTGGTCCCTTGAACTTCATAAGCACGCCTCCCAAGGTCACCGTTTGTCTCTCGAAACTCCTTTCCGAATGGCACCGTCTTTGGGAAACTACGGTATTACAAATAATTACAAAATATATAATAAAATTACAATAATTTTCTATTATACATTTATAAAATAAAATAGTAAAATAAAAATGATACGAGATCACATTTAAATTATAACCGAATCAATATTCCCTTACATTTCGGGCAATATCGATCAAAACTAAGGCTATACAAGGAATAAATTACATAATTCCAAATTACATAAATCAAAATATGACATTCATAATAAATATGCAGCATAAAGATATGTATAAAACATGCTCATTTTAAATGCCAAATCGCTCTATTTAACGGTTTATATCTAATATAACCCGGTTTTACGGAAATGCGTTATAATAACTTCTTAAAATCACAAAACAATAATTAAATCATATTTAAGTCTAAGTTAATTATCCCAACTGATTTAGGCCTCAAAAATTAGTCATCACTCAATTTTTGACAATAATTCAACTTGTAGTTGTTTAATTGCTCATAATTAGACTTTTAAAATCATATTTTAATCAAATAAATCCAAATTTAATTACGATAAATTCAAAATTTTAATTTTAAATTTTTGAATATTCTGTAACATTTCCATGACACTCATAATTTCAAAATCATGGTTAAAAGTTTCGAATCGTTTTTGAGAAAAATCGGTTGCGCTTTATCGGTTTTATCAAATAAAATACATAAAGTATGCGAAAATTAATCATATTAAATTTTAAACTTTATATCTGAAATTTGGGACATTTAAAAAACCAGGAACATTTTTCTCTTAATATGAAATTTATTTTAGCTATATTTGCTAAATAAGTCACTATTTATGCCATTTTTACATTAAAAATTCATAAATCATGATGGACAAATCACATTAGTCTCAAATTTTCTAGACAAACAAGAAAAGATTCTTGTGACAACAAACTAAATTTTCATGGTCAGATTCAAAGCGAAAGTATTTTAACCCATTAGACCTTTATTTAATTCATTTTATCATATAAAACTCATATATAATACGAAATAGATCCACTTCACACGAAATTTTACATACAGTAAGTAAAATGCATGTGTCATATTGTGTAAATATTTCAAGGTCAGAAGATAAGTCTAACTATTTTTAGCATTTTAAACATCATTTTACTCATTAAAATGTAATAAAAACACTAAAAATCATATTTGAGCAATATAAATCTCCATAAATCATTAAAATGACCGAAAATAATATTAGGACCAGAATATATTGATATGCAAATAACTTTGTGATTTTATCTTATAAAACACAAATTACTAGTTTTCTGTAAGTTACTTTAACTCGAAAAAACTATAAATTAGTTTCTTAAACTCGATATTAGACATTTCTAATATCATTTTACAACTAGTTTACTCATAAACTATTTAGATCTTATGCATGCATAACATTTAAAAATGAAGATAAGAAGAAACATTTTTATTACATTGATTTAAAGGATTTTGGACACAAAATAGGACTCCTTCCTACTTTATTCTTAAGCTTATAATATGAGGGAAGAAATTTCAAGTCCTTAGTATAAGATTTCTTCTTTTGCTGCACCAAGACAACCTCTAAAATGCTACTAAATACTACACTAGTTTATTAAAGTAGTAGCCCTTAAAATATCACTAATATATCTATTACTACTCTTAGTAATATTATTAGTAATATTAGAACACAAGTAAAATATCTCTAAATAATTGTAGTGTGAGAAAGGGTTTTAGTGATATAAGTATATTTCAAAATTATGAGATCAAGTAAAGATTAAAGAGGAGAAAAAATCCTCTTATGGACACTCACCAAACCGGCCACAATTGCTCATGGGGGAGGGTGAGCATGCATTTGTCTTTACAATGCACTAGGGTAGAGCCTAGACTTAAGGTGGTAATAATGTTGTTTTAATTCTTAATTAGAACAACAAATCATGACCTAAATCCCTACCCTAGTACCCTCCCAACTGGTTTTTACAACATAAAATGGTTGTCCATTTTATTTTTGTAATTTGTCATTTGTCATGTGTGACAAGTGACATGTAACATGTAATTAAGCTTATAAATGTACATTTAACAAATTTAAATGCAATCTCATAACAAATAAATTAGACTTAAAATTTTAAGTCATATTTTATAATTACATGTAAATAAAATGGGTAATCTCATATTTGGTTAAATTAATCTATAACAATTATTAATTATAATTGACCAATTTCACTTATCTCAAATGTTTCATAAACATAATGCATTCTTAGTAATATAACAATTAAATTACTAACATGAATCTTATTTAATCATATTACAATAAGATATATTTCTCACTTACAATTTAAAGTTAGTTCAATTTAAGGGATTAATTAATTTGTATCGCTATACAATTAATTAATGTACATGATTAGAGGATTTTCCTTTAGGTGTGACCTCAAGGGATCAACCGATCACTACCGTCATACGACAGTAACGTCAAACTCAATTGAGCCAATCGTTACCGATTTATGTTGACCAGTTGACTATAATATCCATCATCCCTTTGTATTCTTATTATTGAGATTTAATTATGTGACCGCACTGTTGTTGAGGACACTTACTCCAACACAAATTTGTCTCAATTGTTTCTCCTTCACCCAAGTGCACCTCGTATTGAAGTTGCGTACATGGTGTCTCTAAGAGTGAATGATGCCAATGGTGTAAGGATTGTTGGACGGGGCTCTAGAATAGTTTCTCAACGTTGTAAATGTTTTATGACGGATGATATTACCGCTAGACTCATCCCGCATTATGAACAACAAAAAAACCGATATCAGAGTGCTCACCTTAATGATCTTGATGATATTGCAATTGGACAAGTTAAGGATTTGTTGCATGCTCTGGCTACCCCATCTACGGCGCGTAACGCTGCAATTGACATTGCAGCACAGTTACTAACTCGTTCAAACTTATCTCATCTTGATGTATTTCATGTATTTGATGTATTAGGTGTGATATAAGTAAATCAAAAACTTATCACGTTTTGCCAATGTACTGTCTACTTGTGTATTTTAAACATGTTGACCTTTTTGTCGAACTTTTTAATATGTATAATTATTTAAGAGTCGAGTTTAAATCAAACTTTGTTGTACTTTATATACGTTCTCAAGATGTTGGTATACATACCTGTCAATACTTAGATACATTCCTTTTAATATACTAGATACACTTTTTAACACTTGTTGGTATTCTTTTTAAACAGTTGATCATTGTTTTAAATTTAAAAAAATGAAGGAGTTGGTGACAACTAATGATGATGGAACAACAAATAAAGAAAATAAGAAAACTACAGGTATTGATACACATCTTTAAATTGTTTAATACATGCGTCTATTACGAGATATATTCCTTCAAGGTGCTAGATGAATTCATGTAGGTTGCTAGATATGCTCCCTTATTTTATCAGATACATGCCTGTCTATTACGATATACATTCATTCAAGGTGCTAGATGCATTTCTTTGTTGGTGACTTTTTCACTCTTTTTAAATTACAGAAATGAAAAATTTGTCAATAAATGATGATGGTGCAAGTACAAGCAAAGCAAACCAGAAAATATTGCCTAAAAAACCTCTTAAAAGGAAAAAAGATGATGATGTTGTGGCATGTTTTTTGAAGACACGTATGTCTCCTAAAATGCTCTTTGCATTTATCACCAGTAATCGGAGTGCACAACAAGTTGCCGATCTTTTAGCCCCTTATCGCCGTGGAGGAAAAATAGGACTCTTTGGTGGAGATTTTTTTAGGCCAAGAGGTCGATAGCGAGATCTCGAATCAACTTATTGGTCTTATGGTATATCTCAGTATCGAGGATTGGGGGACTTCTTAATCTTAAAACTGGCATGGTCCCGGGGGCCCTTGCTTATTGGCTAGTTACCAGATTCGACACATTGTCATCCTCTTTTCTGAAATGCCAACTTCAAATAACTGATGAAGATATTCATCTAGCGACTGGTATTCCATTAGGCCCAAATGAAGTAAAGATAGCCGCCCTATCAGACAAGAGTGAGGAGTTTGTTGAATTTAAGAAGAGTTGGTTGAAGCAGTTTACAAATGATCCGACAAAGGTTGATCCCACAAAGGTTGAGACAAAGGACATACTTAATATGATGATAAGACAAAGAGAAGGCGGGGCAGAATTTAAAAGGAACTTCATTGTGTTTGTAGTCTCAACCTTTCTAATGGGGGTAAAAGGGAGTACTGCTAGCCTAAGAGTGTTGAAGTGTTTAAAGGATATATCATCAGTTTCGTCATTAAACTGGTGTCAATTCACTAGAAAACAGTTTATTCAAGCTGTTGAATCTTGGAGAAGATCTAAGAATGATTATTTTGGGGGGGTGATCATGGTTTTCGTGTTTCTCTATTTAGATGAGTGTCCTATAGTTATTTCTCAGTTCCTCGAGTGTTCCCTACTCTAGCTAGATGGACGAAACATGCTATTACAGACAGACTTAAGTCTGAGATGGTACAAGGGTTCAGTAGGGGAGGCATTCAAGCTAGTATTGTGAAAGGTGCTGTTGAGGAAGAAAGTTTCAGTGTCCCAGCATCTAGTGTGCCTTCACCTCATCAAGAACAGAAGCCATCACCTCATCAAAAACAGAAGGCTATTGAGACACCACATATGCCTCATCAAGAACCACCTATGCCTGATCAAGAACCGGAGCCTTGCAATATTCCCAAGAACAGTAAAAAGAGAAGCAACTCCTCTATCAAGAATTTTGCAGAATGTGCAAATTTCCTTGCTTCTGCTGTGAAAGCTTCTTAGAGGCAATCGTACAAGCTAAAACTGATTGGCCCAATTCTAAATCTGTACAAAAGATGGCACAAATGGCGGAGGCTCTAAGTGATTGCTCATACTCATCACAAAAAACAACAGACATTGTTGAGAATGACAAAGTTGAAGAGAAGGGGGCATTTTCTAATGACAAAGTTGAAAAGAAGGGGGAATGTTCTAATGCAGCTGACAAAGAGGAACTGGATGACAACGACAAAAGAAAAAGATTTATTGATTTGGGTAAGCAAATGTTTGAAACTGAGGATGATATGTGGGCGGCTCTTATCAAACTAGAAACTGCTTTGGGGAAACGGACACTCAATGAGACGAGTAATGCTATGAACTTTAAGAACCAAGAAAAAGTCCCTAAGGCCAAGTCTTCTTCTCCTATTCTTATTGATTATGAGTCTCAAGAGTTTGAGCCATTTGAGCCAGTTCATCATACACGGAAAAAAGCAAAAGCCTCAATACCTCTCCGTCGGTCTCCACGGGTTACCCACCCCTCTCTACCAAAGTTTACACCTCCTTCCTTCCCAATGCCTTGTGGTATTAGCCCACCCTCATTTAGATTGCTTAATTCAGAATCACAAGATGATGATCATATAAATAAGGAGGCACTCAATGATCATATAAATGAGGAAGTACTTAATCCACTTACTGTTTCACCCATTTCATCATGGCCCCCAGAGCCAGAGGTGGTTAAGAGGGATAGATTTCCGTCAGAGGTTTTTAAGTCGCCCTTTTTTTGTGAGGAATACTAAGGTTGTGGGTGAGTTGAATCAATCAGAAATAGAACTTGTGGAGTTTTTGTCTAACGAATTGCTTGATGATAGGTATGAATCTCGGAGATTTGACCCTCTGCCAAGTTTTCTATTATTGTACACTTGATTGTCTTCCTTTCGGCTTTTGTCCATATAGTTGTATGACAATTTGTACTTTGTGTATATGTAGTGAGATTCTTTTCAAGACTGACCACCATCAGCTGAACCGCCGAGATTTGAAGACACTTAAATTATTTGGGGTGATATGGTGTCCATGTTGGAGTAAATGTCCTCAACAATAGTGCAATCACATAATTAAATATCAATAATAAGAATACAAAGGGATGATGAATATTATCGTCAACTGGTCAACATAAATCGGTAACGATTGGCTCAATTGAGTTTGACGTTATTGTCGTAAGACGGTGGTGATCAGTTGATCCCTTGAGGTCACACCTAAAGGACAATCCCCTAATCATGTACATTAATTAATTATATAACGATACAGATTAATTAATCCCTTAAATTGAACTAAGTTTATATTGTAAGTGAGAATTGTATCTTATTGTAATATGATTAAATAAGATTCATTTTTTGTAATTTAATTGTTATACTACTTAGAATGCATTATGTTTATGAAACATTTGAGATAAGCAAAATTGCTTGATTATAATTACGAATTGTTCTAGATTATATTAACCAAATGTGAGATGACCCATTTTATTTACATGTAATTATAAAATGTGACTTAAAATGTTAAGTCTAATTTATTTGTAATGAAATTGCATTTAAATTTGTTAAATGCACATTTATAAGCAAAGATTACATGTTACATGTCACATGTCACATATGTGACAAATGACAAAATGTAAAAATAAAATGGACACCCATATTACAAGGGTGCACCGGTTTTGTAGTGTATTTTAGGGTGATTAGTTCTTGTGTATTATTCTAATTGAGAATTAGACACAATCATACACTAGACTATTACCAACACACAAACTTATGCATTGTTAAGAACAAAAAGAAAGGGACAACAACCACCCATGTGGTGTGGGTGTGGCCGGTCCATGTGATCAAGACAAAGAGAACAAGTTTGCTCTTATATAACTCAGATCATCTTATTTCATTTTGCATGCAGTCTCCACTTCTCTCTAATCACTTTCTTACTCTAAAACTCAAGAAGTTTTCACATAATTTAGAGTTCATATTCAAATAAAATTACTAGAGTAGTAATAGAGTTATTAGATTTATTTTAAAGGGTTACTACTCATAATACTAGTGTAGTATTTTAGTAGAGTTAAAAAGGGTTGTCTTGGGTGGTACTAATAGGAGTGTTCTTATACTAAGAACTTGGAGATCATCCTCATATTCATAGCTCAAGAACAATATTTGAAAGAAGTTCAAATATTGTGCCCATATTACTTCATAATCAATGTAAGAAATTGTTCTTTCCTCATTTTTGTTATGCATGCTGATACATGAGGGATATGTGTATATGTTCAAAATGCAAGTTTAAGTCACTTTTGACATTTCAGATTCATTCCCTTCCTTGACTTTAGAGCTAAATATCTCAGAATATATAGCTAATTTTAACGTGATTTCGCTTGGAGATGAAAGTAAATGATGTTAGCTTTCCAACAAGTGGTCACATGCTTTATTTGGATAAGTAACGAAGGAGATATGATCGTTTCAAGTTGAGATGTCCAAGGTATACGCGATTGACGCAATTGAACGAAATACCAACATGTATGCAAGATGGAAGCTTAGTTTGAATAATCCTCAAGTTTACTTTCCTAAAGAGAGTCTTGTGTGACTTTCTTATTTTTCTAGTTTCTAGTTTCCTAATTTGAATAAAGTAGTGTGATTATCTTATTTCACAAACTGAAATAAGGTGGTTGTCATTAGTTTCCTAATTACTAGCTAGTTAGTTTATGGTAATTAGTAGTAGTATAAATAAGGAGTCTTATGCATTGTAATAGATATACAATTGAGAGAGATAATTCAAGTTATTACTTGTTTGTTCTTATTAGCTTGCGAGCTTTAAGTTCTATTATTTACTTCTTGCGAGAGGGAAATAATAAACATTCTTCCTTGCGAGGTTGAATTCGTGTGTTCTTGATATCTTGCGAGGTTGAGAGATCACACACGAGTTGGTCAAGTTGTCTTGCGAGATCACTTGATTAATTCAAGTCTTAGTTGAGTGATCTTGCAAGATTGTCTTAGCTAATTCATATCTTTTATTTTTTTTGTTCCATCACATCCAAAAACCACAAAAATACAGTTAATTCCCCTACAACATAAATACAGAAAACAAAATAAACATTCCGTTGAATTATTGAGTTTAAAACCGCGCAATTTTACATCAATTTGGTATCAGAGCTTCGGCTCTTGATTTTCTTAAATCCAGACGATCCTATGGTGGGAAGAAATATGGAATCCTATAAAGATAATATTTTGTTCATCTTGAGACAATTACGAGAAATTGAATGTCTAAGGATTGGAAGAGAAGATCTAGCACGTTGTACTATGTGTCATGGATTTGGACATTCATATTTTTCTTGCTCTAATGAGGAATACATATACTTTGAACAATATAGGTACTTTGAGCATCTACGAACTCAAGGTCGGCTTATTTTGCCAAAGGTTGTTAGTATATCAAAAGTACAAGAGGAAAAGTTGGAGTTTTTGGAAATTATCGAAGCCAAAGATGAGGGTTTGTTCTTTTTTTAAGGTATACATGAGGAAGGTAATTCTTTTTTAAATTTTGATTTGCCACCAATATATGACGATTATGGTGATGATAAGCCACTTGATGTTGTTGGGTTCAAAATTACAAATTCTACGGATTTTTATGCAATTGATTTTCAAGAAGAGCGTTATCAATCTCGACTTGATAAATCCATTGATTTAAAGCTATATGGAGGGAATTATTCATTTTTCTTGAATTCGATTCATGTGGAGGCTTTCAATGATCTTAAAATTTTAAACAAGTCTTGTTTAGATTTTTACATACTTGTGCAAGTAAGGCACAAGAAAGGAAAGCACAAGAGAGGAAGGAATGAACACAAGAGGATGTTTGCTTATGATGCTTGTTGCAACTACAAATCAAATAAGATGAATAAGTATGAAGATTATATTGAGGATGATGAACTAAAGGAGTATTATGGTGTCTACTTTAATCAAAATATCTTCTCATTTGCTATATACTATGTATTTGATCCGGGAGGGTGTAGGTCCAAGAATCGGGACGATTCTTTTTGAAGAAGGGGAGAATGATACATGAGGGATATGGGTATATGTTCAAAATGCAAGTTTAAGTCACTTTTGACATTTCAAATTCATTCCCTTGACTTTAGAGCTAAATATCTCAGAATATATAGCTAATATTAACGTGAATTCACTTCGAGATGAAAGTACATGATGTTAGCTTTCCAACAAGTGGTCACATGCTTTATTTGGATAAGTAACGAAAGAGATAATGATCGTTTCAAGTTGAGCTGTCCAAGGTATACGCGATTGACGCAATTGAACGAAATACCAACAACATGTATGCAAGATGCAAGCTTGGTTTGAATAATCCTCAAGTTTACTTTCCTAAAGAGAGTCTTGTGTGACTTTCTTATTTTTCTAGTTTCTAGTTTCCTAATTTGAATGATCTTATTTCCCAAACTGAAATAAGGTGGTTGTCATTAGTTTCCTAATTTCTAGCTAGTTAATTTATGGTCATTAGTAGTAGTATAAATAAGGAGTCTTATGCATTGTAATAGATATACAATTGAGAGAGATAATTCAAGTTATTACTTGTTTGTTCTTATTAGCTTGCGAGCTTTAAGTTCTATTATTTACTTCTTGCGAGAGGGAAATAATAAACATTCTTCCCTGCGAGGTTGAATTCGTGTGTTCTTGATATCTTACGAGGTTGAGAGATCACACACGAGTTGGTCAAGTTGTCTTGCGAGATCACTTGATTAATTTAAGTCTTAGTTGAGTGATCTTGCAAGATTGTCTTAGTTGATTCATATCTTTTATTTTTTTTGTTCCATCACATCCAAAAACCACAAAAATACAGTTAATTCCGCTGCAACAAATAAATACAGAAAACAAAATAAATAGTCCGTTGAATTGTTCAGTTTAAAACCGAGCAGTTTTACATCACATGCATAAGGTCTAAATGGTTTAAGAGTAAACTATTAGTAAAATGATATTAGAAATGTCTAATATCGAGTTTAAGAAACTTACAAGTGGTATCAGAACTTTGGTTGTTGCATGCATTTTACTTACTGTATGTAAAATTTCGTGTGAAGTGGACTTGTTTCTCATGATTTATGATTTTTATATGATAAAATGAAATAAATAAAGGTCAATTGGTTAAAAATACTTTCGTTTTGAATATGACCATTAAAGTTTAGTATGTTGTCATATTCATGTTTTCCTGTGAGACTGGAAAATTTCAGACTGATGTGATTTGTCTAGCATGATTTATGAATTTTTAATGTAAAAATGGCATAAATAGTGACTTATTTAGCAAATATAGCTAAAATAAATTTCATTTCATGAGAAAATTATTCCTGGTTGCTTAAATGTCCCACGTTTTAGATCTAAAGTTGAAAATTTAATATGATTAATTTTCACATGCTTTATGTATTTTATTTGATAAAATCGATAAAGCGCAACCGATTTTTCTCAAAATAAATTCAAAATTTTTAACCTTGATTTTTGACATTATGAGTGTCATGGAAATGTTCCAGAATGTTCAAAAATTTAAAATTCAAAATTTTAAATTATTGTAATTAAAGTTGGATTTATTTGATTAAAATATGATTTTAAAGTCTAATTTTGAGCAATTATATAGGTTGAATTATTGTCAAAATTGAGTGATGACTAATTTTTGAGGCCTAAATCAGTTGGGATAATTACCTTGGACTTAAAGTGTTTTTTGGTGATTTTAAAGTGTTATTATCACGCATTTCCGTAAAACCGGGTTATATATGATATAACCCGTAAAATAGGGCGTTTTGGCATTTAATATGAGCATGTTTTATACATATTATAATGTTGCATTTTCTTTTATGAATGTCATAATTTATTTATGTAATTTGGAATTATGTAATTTATTCCTTGTATGGCCTTAATTTTAATCGATATTACCCGGAATGTAAGGGAATATTGATTCAGTTGTAATTTAATGTGATCTCGTATCACTTTTATTTTATTATTTTATTTTACAAATGTATAATAGGAATTATTGTAATTTTATTAAATATTTTGTAATCATTTGTATTACCGGAGTTTTCCAAATACGGTGCCATTCGGAAAGGCGTTCTGAGAGAGACGGTGACCTTGGGAGGTGTGCTTATGAAATTCAAGGGACCAAAAAAGTTGGTTTCCAAATTTGTAATAGATTATATGATTTTCTATTATAGGAAAGGTCATACTAGGAGTTTTACTTTTATGATTGCATTTTATTTAATATGTTTTGCATGCATTGCCAAATCGCCATAACATGACATGCATATTTCATCGAGTATTCGACCGTGTCAATTACAATTATCGATAATTCATTCATTTAGTTCACTTAAACGAGATAGATAATAAATTGACATGACCTCTCATAATAATTAATTGAGACCAAGCCTTACCAAATTGTAGAACCCATGAATCCCAATTTCGCAAGGAAGTAGGCTCGGCTCACCGGGGTGCTATACTTGTTACGTTGGGTAAGTGGGGTAATAAAGGTAATTGTTTCGAAATTTGGATTGAGCTCAACGGAAGTATTCGCGACCGTAGCCGCATGTGTTCCGGGCTTAAGATAAATATTAAAGTAATTTTATCGACCGAGAGTTCTAATGTAGAATCGATTAAAGAGTTAATCCACCGAATTATGTTAATAAGGGATTAATTGGCTTACCGTGCCCAAGTTGATATGAATTTGGATCTCGGAATCATTTATAATAGTTGGGCAGAGGTCACTATTTAAATGTTAAAACTTGATTAAAATGTTTACAAGTATTTAAAATGAAAAATATTAACATTTCCTTTATGTCTAAAATTGTAGTTAACTTTGTACAATCGCAATGGCTAGTTCATCCACCACCACCAATGCTCCAACTCTCACAAATGTCTCATGGCTTCGATCCTTCATGGATCGATGCAAGTTAGAAAATAATGACGCAAATTTTGCCGATTGGGATGCGCAACACTGCTTGGCCGCGGAATGTGACGACAAGCTTCGTTACCTTACCGAAGCCTCTCCTGAAACACCTAATGAAAGGTCAACCGCCGCCGCAAGGCGAGCCTATGAGGCTTACCAAAAGGAAGCCGCCGCGATCAAAAATGTTTTGATCTTCTCTTTGGAGGCCGATCTCCAAAAGAGTGCCATGAAGATGAGCACGGCCTATGAGATCTATGCCAAGTTTGTGACCATGTTTTCACAAGCTCCTAGGATCATCCAATATGAGACGGATTCCGTGTGTTCGACATGAATCTTAAAGAGGGCCAATAAGTTAGCCCTCATGTACTCAAATTGATTGAGCATGTCGAGACTCTCAAATTGCAAGGGGTTGACATTCCCGAACAACTCGTTATTGACCGTGTACTACACTCCTTGGGGAAAATCAAGGCATATGTGCAGTTTAAGGTAAACTACAATATGCAAAACATGAAAACCTCACTTCATGAGTTGCACAAGATGCTTGTGCAAACGGAGAGAGACATGGGGATAAATGTTAGCACCTCCAAGAATGTACTCAATATCAAAAGCAAGAGTAAGGGGAAGTTCAAAAGGGGTGGTAATAAGGGGAATAAGCCCTCCACCTACAAAGGCAAAGGAAAAGCTATTGAGAATAGCTCACCCAAGACTAAGAAAGGTGCCTCAACCGAGGACAAGTGCCTTTATTGTAATGGCATAAGGCAATGGAAATGGAATTGCCCCAAATATCTGGGAGATATCAAAGCCGGAAAAATTGTTTCCGTTGGTAAATTTTCATCCATATCTTTTATGTTATGATCTCAACTTTTGTATATAGATACAAGTTGTGATTCTTACTCTTTTTAATTGTAATTAGAGCACCCAAGCAAGGACAGAGGCAAGGACAAGCAAGCCTAATAAGGCTTTTCAAGAGAAGCTAAGGTAGCCACCCATGGAACATATGGAAGCTTGGACTCATTTTGTATTGTCTTCCTTATTGGGTTGTATGTTGTGACATTGTCTTAGAAACTCTTTATTTCCTTGTTTGACAATGGAAATTCGTCGATTTCCTTTTATTAACATTTGGTTGTAATTGGATATTAGTGCCTTGGTTTTCAACCCAAGTCACTCAGTTTATGGAAAATTTTTCATTCTAAAAATTGTCATTATACTCTACTTACACAAATAACCTAAATTATATCGACTCAAATTGATCATATTAGTATTATGATGAGTGGATCATTATAATAAAAGGCTAAGAATTCGATTCTCACTTTGAAAGATCAATTGTTAAGTCAAATTGAGTTATTGAACTCTAAGTACGGAATCTACCTTACCAATTGGCCACACCACTTATAGAGATAGTATTTGACAAGAATATGAGTCCCCCTCTTTAGCTTATAGAACTAGTCTATCTCAAAGCTAAGATTTGATGTCTTTACAATAAAGTCTTTAATATATCACATAAGGTCATGTTGTGATACTTCTACCTCCCTCACAAGTATGAGTTAAAACAAATTGTGGCTCATAAGGCTATCTTTAAAGAAAATAGTTGTATTTTTCTAAAGCTAGAGTGGGAGAAAATAAGCCACAACGTAAAACTAGTGAAGAACTAGTGAGAAAACCAAAAGAAAATGTTCTTAGGTTAGACTCAAGACTAGTGAGGAGACCAAATGAAAGCATTCTTAGGCGAGTCCTTCTTCGACTAGTAATGAGACCAAAAGAAAATGTTCTTGTAATAATAAGATTATGATCTATGAAGTGGAAGTACCTATAAATTTTCAATTTCATTTTTCTAACATAAGAGACTTATGAAACTAAATGGAATCTATGCAAAGAAGTGATGTATTTGGAATTTTCCAATGATAAATCATTTTATAGACATGAAGATGTTTTATTTGGAGGTGTCCAATTATAGTTGCATGGATAGACATGAAAATGTCTGCAAAAGCTAAGTTAATGCGTAACTTTGCTTAGATCCATATCATCAGTAAAATAACTTATAGTAGACGTGTGCAAGATACACAACAAAACCACATGTCCAAATAGGGATTTGGAATAGGATGTGTACATAACACAAGCCTAAGGTATCTACCTAGAGGTTATGATAATCTTTTATATTATGAGATATAAGAAGATTTTCACTCGAATTGTCGAAAGGTCATGTATAGACATGAAGTGCAGTGGGAGTTAAAATCATGTATAGACATGAAGATAAGTGGGAGCTAAAGTCATGTCAAGACATGAAGTTGAGTGGGAGAAAATTTCTTCCACGTGAATGACGTATCACTCATTGAAGTGACGTATTCACATTAACCTTTTTGAAAGGAGTGGTTGGATTTTAATGCTGGATGAAAGAGGGCTACATGTATACTAAAATAAAAATCTATTGTGGAATAGAATATTTTAGCTTGGCATCTAGAGAAGTGTCTTATATCGATAAGATCCTTTATCTATTTCAACAAGTTAAATAGGTTATTTATGTTGATGAAAGTGGGATCACTACAAAAGGGTCATAGTCATCCACTGAACCTAAGGGTTGTTGATCACATGAGTACTAGTGTTTCTGTCATTAGTCAAATCATGTATGCCATTACATGCACGTACTTAAATAAATTGTATGCTAGGAACATGACAAGCCTATAACAAATCAATTCACATGAGTGTCATTAGATAGCCTACAAGAACATTCATAGGGTTCTCTAGGAGAACTAGGGATTCATTCTTGTGTTTGGTAGAGAAAATTTGGATATGTGGTAAAGGTTACACAAACCCAAATTTCCAAACTTATACGGATTTATCGAAATCCTAGGCGTACCTTTGTTATACAAGAAGTGAATAACTAAAAGGATGATTGAAGAGTCAATCATTATAAATTCTACAAATAGAGACTTAATACATTATGATGAGGATAAGGTGGCGTACAAGGAACTAATGGTAGATCCTTTCACCTAAATACCTATCAGTTATCATGATAACGAGTGGGAGCATCTTTCAAGTTAAAGAGCCCAACACTAGATAGAGATCTAGACATGTACGTAGATGAATCATGTTATTAGGAATAACATTGGATGGAAGGAAAAAGCAATTCACAAGGTTGGAATAAATGAATACATGGTATATTCACTACCCAAACCTTTATTGCATTTAATAAGATCGTCATGAATTGTCATGGACGAAATAAACTTTAGATTATATGATATGAAGCAATAACATTGTGTTGATTGTTCATATATGATAATCACATTTATCGTTTGAGTTTATAAAACTCGTTTTGTGCTTTGTTATATCCAAATGGGTTGTAGAGATAATTTTTAAACCCCCATTAAAGTGGACTGGATTAACATAACATTGGCCCCTAGTTGCTTATATGAGGTGACGTCTCCAAGTGACTAGAGTCTGATGTGATTGATGGCAAGTTCAGGTGCCATAAGGTCATAAGGGATGACCAGTCGATCACATAGACAGATTGTAAGGGACAATCTGACGGGCACTAACCGCTTACAGAGTTGTGGCAACTCTTGTAGCCTGGTCGTGGCAAGAGCTACTATAGTGTTCTTTTTGAGTCAATTCATTGACTAAAGACTGTTCGCCTAAGGTGGCATAGTTTCAGAGTGACTTTGATTTATGCTCTACGACCTTTGTAACTGGGGTCAAATGGGCATCTTTTGTGTCATGATGAACTGTGGCTATTCGAAGGGAATAGTACGATAGAAATTGTCCACCCCTTGTCAGGGTTGTTTTAAAATCTCAAGGCCACTCGAGGAGGAGTACGCTGAAAATGCGTGGCCATGCTCGGAAGGTATCTATGATAGATAATTTCGGTCAGACAATAGTGCGATCACATAATTAAATCTCGATAATAATAATACAAAGGGATGATGAATATTATAGTCAACTGGTCAACATAAATCGGTAACGATTAGCTCAATTGAGTTTGATAATACTGTCGTAAGACGGTGGTGATCAGTTGATCCCTTGAGGTCACACCTAAAGGACAATCCCCTAATCATGTACATTAATTAATTGTATAGCGATACAGATTAATTAATCCCTTAAATTGAACTAAGTTTATATTGTAAGTGAGAATTATATCTTATTGTAATATGATTAAATAAGATTCATTTTTTGTAAATTAATTGTTATATTACTAAGAATGCATTATGTTTATGAAACATTTGAGATAAGCAAAATTGGTTGATTATAATTACGAATTGTTGTAGATTGTATTAACCAAATGTGAGATGACCCATTTTATTTACATGTAATTATAAAATGTGACTTAAAATGTTAAGTCTAATTTATTTGTTACGAAATTGCATTTAAATTGATTAAATGCACATTTATAAGCAAAGATTACATGTTACATGTCACATGTCACATATGTGACAAATGACAAAATGTAAATAAAATGGACACCTATATTACAAGGGTGCACTGGTTTTGTAGTGTATTTTAGGGTGATTAGTTCTTGTGTATTATTCTAATTGAGAATTAGACACAATCATACACTAGACTATTACCAACACTCAACCTTATGCATTGTTAAGAACAAAATGAAAGGGACAACACCCACCCATGTGGTGTGGGTGTGGCCGGTCCATGTGATCAAGACAAAGAGAACAAGTTTGCTCTTATATAACTCACATCATATTATTTCATTTTGCATGCAGTCTCCACTTCTCTCTAATCACTTTCTTACTCTAAAACTCAAGAAGTTTTCACATAATTTAGAGTTCATATTCAAATAAAATTACTAGTGTAGTAATAGAGTTATTAGATTTATTTTAAAGGGTTACTACTCATAATACTAGTGTAGTATTTTAGTAGAGATAAAAAGGGTTGTCTTGGGTGGTACTAATAGGAGTGTTCTTATACTAAGAACTTGGAGTTCCTCCTCATATTCATAGCTCAAGAACAATATTTGAAAGGAGTTCAAATATTGTGCCCATATTACTTCATAATCAATGTAAGAAATTGTTCTTTCCTCATTTTTGTTATGCATGCATAAGGTCTAAATGGTTTAAGAGTAAACTATTAGTAAAATGATATTAGAAATGTCTAATATCGAGTTTAAGAAACTTACAGTCCAAGCCTGTTATCCATGCTTGGTGTCACAACCTAAACAAGGCTGAGATATGCAAATCCCGTAATTCACCGTCACAGTTGTATCTAACAAGTGAATTTGATGTTGTGAGTCTGATTTTAAGAACTTTTTTGTTGAGTTTATAGGTAAATAATTGCAAATTTTGTATCTAGGTTAATGCTTGATGTTTTTTTGGCAGAATGATATTGAAAAAGACGTTGTGGGAGCATCACTAGTAAGTATTTATTCTTTGATCAGTGTTCCTTTTATTTTCTATTAAGGGAACCCGACCTCTTCGTAAAAAAATGCCACATATATGTATCCCCTTCACCATTGCTAGATACACTCCATTACACTGCTAGATACACTCCATTTTAGATACATTCCATTACACTGCTAGATACATTCCATTTGGCTGCTAGATACATTCCATTTGGCTTCTAGATATACTTCATTTGGCTGCTAGATACACTCCATTACACTGCTAGATACACTCCATTACACTGCTAGATACATTCCATTTGGCTGCTACATACATTCCATTTGGCTGCTAGATACACTTCCTTTGGCTGCTAAATAAAAAATCATATGGACTATAAAAAATTTGTGATATTTAGGAAATATCTTAAAATTTTGTTCTAATTTTCAGGTTTTTGTTCCCGTGTTGTTGCCAAAACCACTCACTTTTTGTTTCAACGTTCTTACTTCAATGTTGGATGTCCTCAATCCGATGAAATTATAGTCTGCCCCGTATGAAAACATGATTAAAGTTAAGGTAAGATTACAATAGCATGTAATTTAATTATATTTCTTAAATCCTTTTTTCCTTTCTGTGTTTCTTCACTTTTCTGCTTGATTTTTTTTAGCGCAGAGAGACTTTAATATTTCTCGTTTGAAAGAAATAATGCCACAAATAGGCTCAGTGTATATGCATACCGTAGAAGAATTTGTTCCGAAATCAAATCTTGGCAACAACACTGATTCTGGAATTTACATGATGCGTATATTAGAGACCTGCAAAGGAAGCAAAAGAGGCTTTTCCACAGGCCTACTTGAAGTAAGATTATTAATAAGTGGACATTTACAACAAAACCTTCTACGTATCGATGTTTATAACAAATTTTATGTTTTTTTTTTGTAGAGCCATCAAGTGAAACTTTTTAGTTTGAGGGCTTGTTGTCAAATCTTAAATTTCGACGAAAACCGTTTTAAATGTAACGTTCAATTTGATTCTCGTGCTTTCTGGTTTACTGTCAAGTAAGTATGTCTTTAAACACTTCAAAAATATGTACGCTTCATTGATTAGAATGTATATTTGGCAACTAAATTTTTTTTGGTACAAGTCACACAGAATTACCAAATGAACCTAAACCGCCATATCCGTACTCAGATGAAGATATTTTTTGTTTTGTTTTCAACAATCAAAGAGATGAAAAGTAAGTTTATTTTCAATTTTTTTGATGTATATCTTATTTATTTTCGTATTTGCAAACGTCTACTCACAATTATTTTTAGTTACTTAAAGGAGGTTCTCGTTGACACGGAGTGGATGGAAGTTACTCGAGGAGGGTTGCGAAGCTTGAAAAAGCGCGCTTGGATAATGGACATGGTGAGAATATGATAATCTCATAAAATGCAATAGTCTGTTTTCTAGACTATAAGAATAAACACAAATGTCCATGTCTTCTAACACAACCTACTTGTATGTAGGTGATTGACATGTTTGGTGTGTTTAAGACGCTCAATAGGGATGATATTCTATACTTACCTACAACAGTAAAGGTTAGTGTTCCTTACCATTGTTAGCTGTCGTATTAGTGTTGTTTATTTGTTGGATGTGTTCTAAGCCTCATAAGCCTCCTCATTTTCAACTGACTGGCAGTATGCTAAGCCTGGATCGGATAAGAATCTATTTGGGGACCTTATCTTAAGAATCACTATATACCAAAAAAAGGGAGCACTATTGATAAGGTAATTCATTATGAACTGCATACACTTATTATTTTATTCTACATATTATTTTATTCTAACATTAACCGTTTTCAATTTCAACCTTATAGGTGTTTTTTGCACTTGGTAATGACAAAGAAGATCACTGGTTCGCTTGTGTTGCTGATTTGAAGAAGGGACAAAACTATATATTAGACTTTCTCATGCCAAAAGCTAGTGATCTGCTGGCTGGAAGTTCTTACGTAGATGACATTGTAACTTTTCTAATTCTTTTATTTTGATTTCTTCAATCCATGTTTGTATATGGTGCTTTAACGTGGTACTAATTTTTTTTTTGTTGTATGTTAGATATTCAACTTCGAAACCGTCTTATTCCAAGAAAAACTTCAAGATGGTTACGAAAAGCTAAGAGATATAAGCTTAAATCCATGTATCTATTTGGATGTTCCTCAACAACCAATTGGGTTAGTTATTCCCCCCCCCCCCTTTTTTCTATTGATAGAGTTGTTTAAATTATATGGATTTGATAGAGTTGTTTAAATAGGTTTGATTGCGGTCTGTTTGTAATGAAGTTCTTAGAAGCTACTCTGACTGACTTCAGTCTATGGAAGGACAAGAATCATTTCAAAGTGAGATTTTTTTCGTCATTTATTCATTTTTTTTAGGATAAACCAAATACTGAATTCATAGTCCGGTAACTCAGCTGTGTAGTTTATTATCGTGGGATGCGTATAAGGTGTTTGGAATCACAATTCGTAATTTCTAATACTTATATAATTTGCTAACGGTTTATTTTTGCAGAATCTGCCCTCTTACCGAGACAATATTTTGCTCTCACTTATAAAATGGGAGAAGAACAAAAAAAGGGTATCGCCTTACAACCTCACAATTTGTAATTTATCAAGATGATATTTGACCTTGGTAGATACACTCATTATACCTTTGTAATCATTATTGAATGTATATGGAGATGATATTTCACCTTTTTTTTGCAGGTGTTCTCTTAAGGTAAACAAATGTTAACAAATGAGGTGATGGTTAAGATGATGTTACAACCTGTCTTAAGGACATCTGTCAGATACCATTCAGATTGGTGAACAATCGTAGATATGAGGCGATGGATGATATGTAGTTCTGTAGTTTTTGTGGTTATTTTAGAATAATCGATACGTGTTTGTACTACAAATACTTAAAAGAGTTGTAAAACAAAAATTGGTAATTGGCAATGGGAAAAAGAGAATGTTATGGCGTGTATACATTTTTGTGCCTACATTTTTGTGCCTGGACTCCTTCAGCCACGGGGCTTGTTGACAATCTAAACAACCGTATCTATCCAAAATTATCAATAATTTTAACTACTGATTATGACAAATTACCAACAAATTATCCACGCGTTCTTTTTCGCATGTGTGGTGTTTTTAACAAGTAAAACACTTGTTTTTATTATCATAATAAAAATCTCAAAAATAATACTCCTCACATCTTAACAAGTAAACCACAAGTAATGATTAAGTTAACGAATAGGAACAACAAAAATCAAGAACAACAAAAATTAAAAATCAGGAACAACAAAAATCAAATACATTCCATTACACTGCTAGATACATTCCATTACACTGCTAGATACATTCCATTTGGCTGCTAGATACATTCCATTGAGCTGCTAGATACACTCCATTTGGATGCTAGATACACTCCATTTGGATGCTAAATAAACAATCATATGGAACTCTGAAGCATTTCAAATAGATTGTTTTACATTAAAATCAAATAGATTGTTTTACATTAAAATTCAATTCATTCTGTTGCGCTCAAAACATATATCAGTTTAGAGATGTAAATCACTTTTGAAGGAGTCGACTTGGGCAATTTCTACTATCATGGTGTGTCATTTCACCGCAAGCACGACATTTTCTCAGAGGCTTCGCATTTTGCAGGACTGCCTTTTCCTTGTTTGAAGTAATCCTCTTTCCAGATCCCTTATTCTTGCACTGTCGTGGTGGTAGAACACTCGCTTCAATTGATATTTTTGACCCAATAAGCATCTCAATCTCAGCTTTCTTGTTTTTTTGACTTCCCATGCTTAACGGAAATAATCAATTTCTCATTGAAACTCTGAAGCGTTTCAAGTAACTCATCACCGTGTTCCTCATTATCCTCAACAAGTGAGACGGAAGTAAATACCTCTGACCACAATTCACTTATATTGTTTTGGCGGCTTTCAATTGACATGCAATCAGCTAGCAGTGATGTTCCAACAACATTAAAAAGGGGGCGGCATGTGGCTGACTTACTCCATCTGTCTAATAAATACTCTCTAGGTATATGATCAAATCCTCTATCCTTCAACACCCACACAACATGCCTACAACCCCAATTTGTTCAAACATCTTACACGAATAGGAAAACTTATTATCCTTTAAATCAACGTTGTATACCTTGTCTCTCTCGCGATCCATTATTGAAATATGCTTATTGACATATTCAGTTATGTTTGGTGAAAGGCCACAAGTAAAACATGCAGCTTGGAGTCCCTCTTGAAAATCGTAAAATAGAGTGGTGGTGTAAAATTCAGCGGCGTTCTTTTCTAAAGCGAGAGGTGTTAATAATCTTGGATAAGAGTTCTTATCATCAGCCGTTACCTTAGAATGTTTCCACCGTTGAGCATCCGTTGCCGTTTGAAAACGAATCCAAAACTCGACAAGGGAGAGGTGTGGGTTGGTGAAGTTTCCAAAGAAGCTATTTTCAGACTCGGACCTTGATATTGTCCGCATAAGCCCACCCAAGTATATGTTTCTAAAGTAGGCTGGAATCCAACTTGCATGAATGTCAAACATTTCCTTCAACCATGCGTTATCAGAGAGCTCATATGATGATAGGATTGACTCCCGTCCTGATTCAAATTCTTCTGGAGTAATCTCTCTATTCCAAATAATAGAGTTTATTTCCTTCAAAAAGTTAGTGTCTTGGCAAATCGATGGACCAACCTTCTCAGGCAACTTCTTCATTATATGCCACATAAAATATCGGTGTTGTGTTTTGTCACCAAAAACATCTTTCACAGCTCTTTTGATCCCTAGGCTTTGGTCAGTTATTATTGTAATAGGATAGCAGTCACCCATAACCTTGAGAAAGTTCTGAAACAACCACGTAAATGATTCTGCATTTTCTTTCGTTAACAAACCAGCTGCAAATATAACACACCTCTTATGGTTGTCTACGCCTCTGAAAGGGATAAACACCAAGTCATATTTGTTGAAGTCATAAGTGGCGTCAAAAGAGCAGGCATCACGAAAAATAGCATAATTCTTAATTGAGATTGGATCTGCCCAGAAAACCTTATTTAGTTTCCTCTCTTCATCCACATCAAAGTCAAAATAAAAAGTGGGAGACATATTCTTTCTTTGCATGAAATTTTTGTTAGTTTCTAAAACTCAATATTAGACATTTCTAATATCATATTATAAATAGTTAACCCTTAAACTATTTAGATCTTATGCATGCATAACTAAAATACAAATAAGGAAGAATAAATTGTTCCTTACATTGATTTCAAAGGATTTTGGGCACAAAATAGGACTCATTCCTACTTTGTTCTTGAGCTTATAATGTTTGTGATGAATTTCCAAGTCCTTAGTATAAGAACTCTCCTTTTGTTGCACCAAGACAATACCCAAAACTCTACAATATTATTACTATAAGTAATATAATAGTAGCCCTTAAATATATATATTTTCTAATAACTCTTATTACAACCTTTGTAATTGAACTGAAACCTCTACAAAAATAGAGCTTTCAGAGGCTACAAGGGGCCAGGGTGAACACTCCCTCACACGTACACTCACTGTGACAACCCTCGCGAATGCGGAAATAAAAAACATACAAGCATGTGAAATAATATGCGGAAATACGGAATTTTAAAAACTTTTATACATGCAAGATAGATAAAACGAGGAGTGTCAAAATATTACAAACTAAGTACGAAATACAACAAAGAGACGGGGTCTCTCAAAATGTTAGCAAAGAACAAGTGTTTAGCAAAACTAGCTAAAATCGTCTAGAGGTGAAACTTCCAGGGACAACGCCCGCTAGCTCACACCCGAACCCAAATAGTCAAAGCAAAAAGCCATCCATGCAAGCAACCTGTTCATTCATGAAAAACATGAACGCCACAGTCAGTGGGGAGTAACTCCGGGGTCTCCCAGCCATATCACATCAAACGTACATAGAAGGAAATACAAAAGTAGAGCATGCATACATATAGATATACATGTGAGATACGATAAG